>WNWK01014222.1:0-52243 GCA_009830355.1 Cherax destructor | reverse complement strand
ATCTTTGAAAGGGTTCTAAGAATTAAGACGCCACTCATCTAGATAATCAGTTACACAACCCAGGGCATGGGTTTAGAGCAGGTAGCTCCTGTCTGTCCCCTACGGGACCATACGACAAGGTCCTGGAGGCTCTAGAAGACAAACAGAATGCAGATGTTATATACACAGACTTTGGAAAGCCTTCAACAAGTTTGACCATGGTAATAGCACACAAAATGTGATAAAGGAAAAACAGGAAAAGTTGGAGATGGATCTAAAATTTCCTAACAAGTAGAACAGAGAGTAGTCAACAGAGTAAAGTCTGAGGGAGGGAAATGCTCTGTTCCAAAAGGAACAGACTTGCTCCCATCTTGTTCCTCATTCTCTTTCGGACATAGACAGGGATATAAGCCACAGTGCCGTGTCTTCCTTTGAAGATGACACCCGGTCTGCATGACAGTGTCCACCATTGAAGACACGAAGACCCCAAAGACATCAACCAAATTTTTAAATGGGCTGCAAAAAAACAATATGAAGTTCAATAGAGAAATTTTAATTATTGATACGGAAAACGTGAGGAAATTAAAATCTCACGGAGTATAAAATTTCCAACCACACAATAATAGGGGAAAAAACTAATGTCAAAGACCTGGGAGTGACATGCAGAGGATCTCCCTTTCAAGGACCATAACACTGAGCACCGCATCTGCAAAAAAAATGACAGGATGGATAATGAAAACCCTTGAAAATAGGATGCCAAGCCCATGTTGACACTTTTCAGGTCGCTTGTTCTATCTAGGCGAATATTGTTGCACACTAACCACACCTTTCAAGGCAGGTGAAATTGCTGACCTAGAAAATGTAGAGAGAACCTTCACGGCATGCATAACTGTGATAAACCACCTTAATTACTGGGAATGCTTAAAGTTCCTAAACCACTTCCTAGAATGCAGGCAGGAGAGATACAATTATATACACTTGAAAATTTAGAGGGATTAGTCCCAAATTGCACAAAAAAATCCTTCCTACAAAAAAAAGACTCCCGATATGTAACATCCCCCCAAAGAAAAGCAGGGTGCCACTAGCATGTTGGGGGACAACACAATAAGGTCAGAGGCCCAAGACTGTTCAACTGCCTCCCCGCTTCATAAAGGGGGTTACCAAAGACCCCCCCGGGGTCCTAGGCACTGGGCAGGAACCTAAAGTTCCCCCCCAGCCATGCGTGGTTCGTACGTTGGGCGTGGTGGCCAGCAGTAACAGCCTGGTTTATCAGGCCCTGATCCACCATGAGGCCTGGTCACAGATCGGGCTGCGGGGGGGTTGACCCCCCGAACCCCTCCAGGTAAACCCAGGTATTCTTTTATCATGGCAACATGACTTCCCCTCTATCCACCACATTGCCCTTACGGCCACTTGCTTCCCACTATATTAGTCTTGTTATACTGAGGATTGTTTATTGTTTTTCATTCGCATCGGGAAATCAGGAGTGACAGTGCTCTTTTTTTTCCCAGAACGAACAACCATAGTTTACTGTTTGAGCTCTTGATGTTTTTAAGTTCATCACTTAGTTTGTCATCACAAATGCACAGTTCACTGGTGTACATGAGTCGCGGGGGGGGAAAAAAGGCAAACACGCCAGTCATGAAGAGGGTGCTGAGAGAATAGAATCCATTAATACTAGAGTTGTCATCAGCACCTTGACTTGGACTATCAGGGGAGTATTTAATATTGTCCCCTCACTGAGAGACATACAGTAGACCATCATTAATACATGATCTCTTAACACTTTTTCACATTAATGCAGTTGAAAAAATTGCATCATATTATTTCCAAGGCATGAAATACCACTGTATCGCATGGTGAGATATTTTTTCCCCCATGCCCGGGAAAGGTTTTATTTTAGGAAGAGGCCTAGCTTCAGCCCTTTCACCCAGACCATTTTCCTTTTTTGTTGTTCATTTTTTTTTCATCACCCCGTCTTGCTTTGGACATTAACCATGATACCAAAAAGGGGAAACCATTACACATGTGTCTAATTTACACATACACCACATAGGGCCAAATTACATACTGATATGATAAAGAAAATTTACCGCTTGTCATAACTCCTTTGATTCACCTTGTGCAAACACATTTAGGTCTTGCTCACCATACAGATCTGCAGATGTAAAAAGGAATTTGAAGATTTATTAAAGCAAACAAATATACTTTAACAAGCATGAATTCTTAATAAGGTTTTAATAAGACTGTGCTGTGAGATTTTGTACCAGTTAGAAACATTTGTTTTAATTTCAAAAATTTGTTCAAGCCAAAAAAAAAGGGATACCACAATAGTTAGTTTTTTCAAAAAGAAAAAGTATTAGCAGGGCAAAATTTTTTAAATGAAGTTATTTGTTTGTTGTATATATAATAAAAAGATGTATAATTATTTGGTACAAGCTACTGGTATTTCATGTAGGCAGCAAGACTATTGTGGATAATATGTTATAATTTCTTTGGTGACCCTTTCTTTTGGCAAAGAATTTTTTAGAAGACTTACCCTATCAGAACTTTGACAAGTACAAATTCAGTTCTAAAAAAGTTGGTAATCGGGGAACACTGGTGTTACTGGACTCTACATTAGTGTGGCCCTCTCATCAAAACTTCACAATGTGGGAGGAACCAAAAGTTATAATCACAATCCTCAGGTTTTTCATCTCTGAGCCCACATGATGGGGGAAAAGGGAAAAGTACTATTACTTTTGTCAATACAATATATGATTTTACAAACATTTTTTGTCTTATGAATTAAGCTTTTTTGGCGTAACACCTGAACTGTCATATCTGCACCCCCTTTTGGGAAAAAACAGTGATAGGGGAATGATGGTGAAAGTGTTTTTTTTTTGAGTCACTCCCATTACACACTGGCTGTGGAGATGGCCAGTGTGTTAAAAAAAAAATCAATACCAGAATTGAATGAATAAATTGAATATATGTTCAACTTTGGGTCACCCTGGCTCAGTGGGGGATGGCCACGAGGTAAAAAAAAATTTTTGTGAATGCTGTGAGGTTTTGCAACATAATAGTATTTTAAAGCATAAAGATTAGGGTGAAAGTGAATATTTTTGGGGAAAATCTGGAAAGGGGAAAAAGAAATCATAGCATAATTTAGAAAAAATTTGCCAAAAAATTTCTGGGGGATAAGAGGGAAAAGTTCATGTTAAAAGTTTTTTAATATAAAACTGATATATAGAAGGCAGGATATATGGGGGAAAAAAAAGAGGTTAAAGGACTGTGCATAAGTCAGAGGGGAAAGGGAAAGGGCGGGGAGGGGCCCCCAAGAGAAGGTTGGAGGTAGGTGGTAAAAGGGAAATTTTGAATGCTTACATCTAGCAGGCATGTGTGTGATGTTTGATCAAGGGGAGAGATGAGTTTTTAATGACATGCAGACATACTATTGAAGTGTGAGCGTAACATTTATGAAGGGATTCAGGAAACCGGCAGGCCGGACATGAGTCCTGGAGATGGGAAGTACAGTGTCTGCACCCCTGAAGGAGGGGTGTTAATGTTGCAGTTTTATAACTGTAGTGAAAAGCACCCCTCTGGCAAGACAGTGATGGAGTGAATGATGGCGAAAGTTTTTTCTTTTGGGCCACCCTGCCTTGGTGGGAATCGGCCGATGTGTTATTAAAAATAAAATAACATTTACTTACCTTTTTGAAGAGTTGCAGGCATCTGGAAGGTAGAGTTGCTGACAGGGGCAGGGTGTTAGTGGTTGGAAGGGGAATCCCCCTCCAAAAGGACTTCAGGTAACAAGTCCCTCTCTGGGGTTACTTCCCTTCTTGGTCTTTTAATTAATTAATGCCACTAGGACCAGCTTAGTCACTGACCCCTGCCTGGTAAAGTAACTTCCAGAGTCCTCTGTTTCTGGCGACTCTTCAACACTTTCCTGAAGTGCGACATGGCTCTGTCACTGAAGTGGCTGCACAGAAGGCTCATTTCAGCTTGCTCAGGGTGGTGTCTTTCAACAAATGTCTGCAACTCATTCCACTTGTACACATCTCCTTAAGCACTGAAGGGCACCTCCTTCTGTCTCTACCCTCCTCCTTTGAAGCAATAACCTCAGCTGTGGTCTGTTGCTGTTCAGATCAGAAGCTCTTGCAGCTCTTCAGTTGTTAGCTCTACCCTGTGCTCCTCCACCAACTCTTCCACACCCTCCACTCACCCCCAACCCCAGGCTGTTCCCCAATGCCACAATATCTTCCACAACAGGCACAAGGTCGTCAGGGTCAGGGTCAGCCTCAAATCCTTAAAATCCCTCTGTTGGACACAACCTGGCCCAATGGTCTCCAAGCAGAGTTAAAAGTCCTGGAAGTCACTCCCTCCCAAGCCTTACCTATAAGGCGTATGCAATGCACAATATTGAAGTGATCTTTCCAGAACTCTCTTAGAGTCAACTCAGTGTCCGAGGTCACTTCAAAGCACTTTTCAAACACTGCTTTGGTGTACAGTTTCTTGAAGTTGGAAATGACCTGCTGGTCCATGAGCTGGATGATAGGAGTGGTGTTAGGAGGCAAGAACTTACTCTGATGAAATTAAACTTGTCAGACAAACACTCTTGCAAGTTGTGAGGGTGAGCAGGAGCATTGTCCAGTACCAGAAGGCACTTGAGTGGCAATTTCTTTTCCAAGAGGTATTTCTTCACACTAGGGCCAAACACTCCAGTCACCCATTCCTTGAAAATCTCCGTAGTGACCCATGCCTTGGTGTTAGGCTTCCAATGCACACACAAATTATTCTTGTCAACACTGTGATTCCTGAAGGGTCTGGGATTTTCAGTGATACACCAGTAAAGGTTTCACTTTAAAATCACCACTGGCATTGGCACACATCATAAGAGTTAGCCTGTCTTTCATAGGCTTGTGTCCTGGCTGTGCCTTTTCCTCCTGAGTAATGAAGGTTCTGTTGGGCATTTTCTTCCAAAACAGGCCTGTTTCATCACAGTTAAACACTTGTTGGGGGAAAAATTGTTCAGCCTCTACGAACCCCTTGAATTCCTGCACAAATTTTTCAGCTGCACGTTTGTCTGAGCTGGCTGCCTCACCATGTCTCACAACACTGTGTATGCCACTTCGTTTCTTAAACCTGTCAAACCAGCCTTTGCTGGCTTTAAAATCACTCGCCTCACCACTGGTTGCAGGCATTGTCTTGACAAAATCTGTGTGCAACTTCCTTGCCTTTTCACAAATTATCGCCATGGAAATACTATCACCCGCTCTCTGTTTTTCATGGATCCACACCAACAACAACTTCTCAACCTCATCCACTGTTTTCGATCTATTTTTTTGTTAACATATCAACCCCTTTTGCAGCATTAGCTTCCTTGATCTCATTTCTCTTTGCCAGGATAGAGCTGATAGTAGATGGGGTTTTCTTGTACATCCTGGCAAGCTCATTCAGACGTACGCCACTCTCATATTTTTCTATAATCTCTTTCTTCAGTTCGATGGTGTTCCTCACTTTCTTTACCACAGGGGTGCCACTAGGAAGCTTCTTTGGACCCATGGTGACTTATTTCACAGTGACAATCACTAAACCACCAAAAAAGACACCAAATGTATTGTGAATGTTTGAAAGAGCGCGCTGGGTAATGTTCTGTCAATGGTAAACAATGCTTCACTGGCGGTGTCCTGCCTCCTGCGCAGGCACGGAGCAGGCGGACAGGTCTAATACGTTACGAAACACGAGCCATTTTACGATTCTCGAAATCGAAAAAAGCTTGCGAAACACGATCTTTACGAAATAAGAACCTTACGAAACTCGGGGGTCCACTGTATATACACTCGTTGTATGCAACACAATAATCGCACAAACATTAGTATCATTATATTGTTTACAAAACTTGTTTACACAAAGCAACAATAAAAAAAAATTGTTTATTACTATTGTTCTATAATATATATACACACATATATAATGACTAGACACTTTCCATCAACTGCAATTAGCACTTCAAAGCTCCAAGCTATGTGTGTGTGTGGGGGGGGGGGACATCTAAATTTGCTGAGTCAGAGTAAGGCAGCTGTCAAAATGACGTATTATACCATTACTCACCACCCCACACTGCCTCTCAACCTGTCAACACAAAAGGGGACCCATGTCTTTTTCTCCACAACCTCCTTCCTTTCCTTCATACCTACCTTCCTAGCTTCCTTTTTTCCTTCATTCCTTCCTTTCTTACATATTTCCTTCCTTCCTTCCTTCCTTTCACTCTTTCTTTCTTACTTCCTTTCCTCCTTCCTTACTTCTTTCCTTCCTTCCTCTCATCTCTTCTTTCCTTCCTTCCTCTCATCTCTTCTTTCCTTCCTTCCTTCCTCTCATCTCTTCTT
Source organism: Cherax destructor (assembly GCA_009830355.1). Lineage (NCBI taxonomy): Eukaryota > Metazoa > Arthropoda > Malacostraca > Decapoda > Parastacidae > Cherax > Cherax destructor. Next base: position 45,896 of record WNWK01014222.1, on the reverse strand, counting down.
TCCTTCCTCACATCTCTTCCTTACTTTCTTGCTTTCTTTCTTCCTTCCTTCCTTCTGGTATCCTGGGCATTGCTTTTGGTCACAAACTCCTCAAAACCATGAAATTTATCTTCAGAGACACTTCCATCTGTATTAGAGCTATCATTGAGGAAGAGAAATGTCCCAGATGTGCCAAGGAGTCAAATAATTCTTACCGCTAGGCATGCTGAACAAGAACTACTGAAATGGTGTTCCCACAATGCACCAGTGGCTGCCCGATTTTTTTTATACTGCGCACACTGACCACACAGACCCATTCTCTCACATGTGGGCCTACCAGCTTTCTCCTGCTTGATTTGAGGCCGCTAGAATTTAGGTGTATAAATACGTCTGAAACATTGGCTCGAAACAGTCAAAGGGTTAATAACTTTATAACAGCTATGACTAACATTGACTGGCATAATGAATTAGAAACATATTCAGATACTAATGAATGCATCAAGAATTTTCTTAAAAAAAAAAAAAAAACACCTATAACAGACATTGCCCTAAAAAAACTAAACAGATCACAGCTAAGAGACTTAACAATCCCTGGCTAACACCCAGCATCCTTAAATCCATTAACAAAAGGCACCATTATGAAAATACAGAAGGGGTCTAATAACCAGAAAACAATCCAAATGCTACTCATCAATCCTTACCAGCTTGATAAGAAGGTCCAAAAAATTGTATTATGAGAACAGACTCCAGACCATAAAAGGTGATATGAAAAAGACCTGGAAAACCCTATCTGCAATTCTAGGAAATAAAAAGATATCCAAGAACAATACCATCAAATTATCAAAAACAGATGAGCCCCTACTCTCACCAACTGAGACAGCAAACAGACTTAATGTTTTCTTCTCCACCATAGGAAAGAATCTAGCGAGTAAAATCCCAAGCTCGAACACCCGGCCAACGGACTACCTCACCAACACCTACCCTAATACACTATTCCTAGCTCCTACCAACCCAATTGAAGTCTCGCTCATAATCAACACCCTTAAAAACAAGGCAGGAGACATAAACAGCTTACCACCTTTTATGTACAAAAAAGCTTCACAGGTACTGTCACCAATTATAGCAACACTATTCAATAAATCTATTGAAACCTCTACCTTCCCATCAATTCTTAAAATAGCTAGTGTCACCCCGATCCACAAAGGAGTTGATCAAACTGACTTGAATAATTATAGACCAATTTCTAATTTACCACTGCTTTCTAAAATCTTTGAAAAATTAATTCATAGACAGATCTATTCCTACCTCGTCTCACACAATGTACTCAACCCCTGTCAATTTGGATTCAGGACCAACAAGAGCACAAACGATGCTATTATACACATGTTAGAGTTAATCTACACCGCACTTGAGAAGAAAGAAGTACCGCTGGGAATCTTCATAGACCTACGCAAAGCTTTTGATACAGTCGACCATGATTTACTGCTCACAAAATTAGCACACTATGGTATAAGAGGGCACCCACTAAACTACCTAAAGTCATACCTTAGCAACAGAAGCCAATACGTGTACACAAATGGAGCGAACTCTTCCACACAACAAATTACAGTCTGAGTCCCTCAAGGAAGTGTCCTGGGGCCACTCCTATTCCTCATTTACATAAACGACCTACCAAATGCATCACAACTACTCAAACCCATATTATTTGTAGATGACACAACATATGTCTTCTCTCACCCAAATCCAGTCATACTGGCCAACACTGTTAATGCCGAATTACAGAAAATATCAACATGGATGACGACAAACAAGCGTACTCTCAATACTGACAAGACCTACTTCATTCAGTTTGTAAACAAAGCCACAAATGTTCCACTTAACATAACGCTCAATGGTTCACCCATCACAAGACTCGCAGAGGGAAAATTCCTAGGAATCCACCTTGACAGTTGTCTTAAATTCCAAACACACATACAACAAATTTCCAAGAAAATCTCAAAGACAGTAGGCATATTATCAAAGATATGCTATTATGTGCCACAATCATCTCTCCTTGCACTATATCATTCACTTATCTACCCTTATCTCACCTATGGAATCTGTGCATGGGGATCAACAACATTAAATCACCTTAGACCACTCATAACCCAGCAAAAGGCTGCAGTCAGGATGATGATAAATTCCCACTCTAGACAGCATACTCCACCAATATTCAAAACTAAAACTACTCACCGTAGAAAACATTCATACCTATCTATTCATTTGCCTATTACATACATAAAACTCTACATGCTAATATCAACCCTCCGCTCAAAATTCTCCTCAACAACGTTAATAGGTCCCACGACCACAACACAAGACACATCACTTTTTGACATACCCAGAGTCCATACCAACCAATGTAAAAATTCTGTGCACATAAAGGGCTCCAGAATCTGGAATTCATTACCAGTAAATATCAAGTTAACCTTGTCTGAAAATCAATTTAAGACTCTTCTCAAAAATCACCTACTCACCCTAAACTAAATACTCATACTGTAAACTACTTTCAAAAATGCTCAATGTTATTTTCCTTAAGATAATCTCAATTTTATATTATCATCCTCCTAAACACTTGTTACAATTTAATATCATCATATTGTCATTTTAACAATATAATATCATATTGTAATTTGAAATAAAATATATAACTAGAATAAACTCAATCAATTTCTCTAGTATTATGTACATAGTCTATAAGTCATTAGATTAAGCTGCCCCTAATGCTACCAATATCTATGTATACTTGCAAAGAAATAAAATTTACTTTACTTTATAGGTAAGTGTCAAGTTATTACTGTTTTATGTACTTTATATCTCATTCTTTTCTGTGTAATTTAATGTGGAAACAATATTTATTTTAATACTTTTGGGTGTCTGAAACGGATTAATTGAATTTCCATTATTTCTTATGGGAAAAATATTTGGATTACATTATTTTCGGTTTACATTAAACCCTCTGGAACGGATTAATCACGTTTTCCGGGGTCCACTGTATACTCTGCTTATATTTTGTGTGTAACTGTACCTAAATAAACTTATACACTGTGCTGGCATGCAAGTACACATTAAAATCACTAAGAGTGTCTTATTAGTCTTGAAGACGTTATATTAATAATAATATAATAAAGACGCTACATAACATAATGATAAATACACCCCACAGTAGGATAAATGAACATAAATACGAGATGTTTTTCAGTTGGCTTGTCGGAGTGTTGGAAAGAATAATGTTTTCTCTAGTTCAACACCAAAGAAAATATGTACACAATAGTAGTACTGGGGGTAACGGTAGTAAATTATTCCTTTCGTATGCCTTCACTCAGTGTCATTCCTTCTAAAAATTGTGTTTTACATGAGAAAGGAAGTGTTGCTCTTCATTTATTCTACTGTACCAATGTGGAGACAACTTGTACAAAAGTATAAGCTTCACAAACACAGTCAGTAATGAATGTGTATCAACCACAACCAGACACGTTCGTCTGCTTGTTTACATACTCCGCGTCTCTGTCCTCTCTCATTCACTCGTTCTCTATCTTGTTTATTTGTTTTATCTCGTTTACTAAGACTACTTTTATTGTTTTTTTAATGCCTAGTTCTATTGCTAAAGTTTTTCTTCTTCTCTTTTTTAGTAAATGTGTACAGGAGAAGGGGTTACTAGCCCATTGCTCCCGGCATTTTAGTCGCCTCATACGACACGCATGGCTTACGGAGGAAAGATTCTTTTCCACTTCCCCATGGACAATAGAGAAAATAAAAAGAACAAGAGCTGTTAAGAAAAAGAAGAAAAACCTAGATGTGTGTATGTATATATATGCATGTGCATGCCTGTGTAGTGTGACCTAAAGTGTAAGTAGAAGTAGCTAGATATACCTGTTATCCAGCGTGTTTATGAGACAGAAAAAAGACACCAGCAATCCTACCATCATGTAAAACAGTTTCAGGTTTGTTTCACAGTCACCTGGCAGGACGGTAGTACCTCCCTGGGTGGTTGCTGTCTACCAACCTACTACCATTATAATGTTGAAGGATCAGTTATGGAAGGAGAAGAGGGAATATAAATGTGAAAATTCAAGGATTATGTGGATTAAAATAAGGGTTGGATGCGAAAAGTGGGTCATAATAAGCGTGTATGCACCTGGAGAAGAGAGAAGTGTAGAGGAGAGAGAGAGAGATTTTGGGAGATGTTAAGCGAATGGATAGGAACTTTTGAACCAAGTGAGAGAGTAATTGGGGTAGGGGACCTAAATGCTAAAGTAGGAGAAAAATGTAGAGAGGGTGTGGTAGGTAAGTTTGGGGTGCCAGGTGTAAATGATAATGGGAGCCCTTTGATTGAACTTTGTATAGAAAGGCGTTTAGTTATAGGTAATACATATTTTAAGAAAAAGAGGATAAATAAGTATACAAGATATGATGTAGGGCGTAATGACAGTAGTTTGTTGGACTATGTATTGGTAGATAAAAGACTGTTGAGTAGACTTCAGGATGTATATGTTTATAGAAGGGCCACATATATATCAGATCACTTTTTAGTTATAGCTACAGTGGGAGTAAAAGGTAGATGGGATACAAGGAAAATAGAAGCAGTAAGTAAGAGAGACGTGAAGGTTTATAAACTAAAAGAGGAGGCAGTTAGGGTAAGATATAAACAACTATTGGAGGATAGATGGGCTAGTGAGAGTGTAGGCAATGGGGTCGAAGATGTATGGGGTAGATTTAAAAATGTAGTGTTAGTGTTCAGCAGAAGTTTGTGGTTACAGGCGAGTGGGTGCGGGAGGGAAGAAGAGCGATTGGTGGAATAATGATGTAAAGAGAGTAGTAAGGGAGAAAAAGTTAGCATATGAGAGGTTTTTACAAAGTAGAAGTGATGCAAGGAGGAAAGAGTATATGGAGAGAAAAAGAGAGGTTAAGAGAGTGGTGAAGCAATGTAAAAAGAGAGCAAATGAGAGAGTGGGTGAGATGTTATCAACAAATTTTGTTGAAAATAAGAAAAAGTTTTGGAGTGAGATTAATAAGTTGAGGAAGCCTAGGGAACAAATGGATTTGACAGTTAAAAATAGGAGAGGAGAGTTATTAAATGGAGAGTTAGAGGTATCGGGAAGATGGAGGGAATATTTTGATGAGTTGTTAAATGTTGATGAAGACAGGGAAGCTGTGATTTCGTGTATAGGGCAAGGAGGAATAACATCTTGTAGGAGTGTGGAAGAGCCAGTTGTGAGTGTGGGGGAAGTTCGTGAGGAAGTGGGTAGAATGAAAGGGGGTAAGGCAGCTGGGATTGATGGGATAAAGATAGAAATGTTAAAAGCAGGTGGGGATATAGTTTTGGAGTGGTTAGTGCTATTATTTAATAAATGTATGGAAGAGGGTAAGGTACCTACGGATTGGCAGAGAGCATGTATTGTTCCTTTGTATAAAGGCAAAGGGGACAAAAGAGAGTGCAAAAATTATAGGGGGATAAGTCTGTTGAGTGTACCTGGTAAAGTGTATGGATAGCAGATGAACAAGGGGGCTTTAGGAAAGGTAGGGGGTGTGTAGACCAAGTGTTTACAGTGAAACATATAGGTGAACAGTATTTGGATAAGGGTAAAGAGGTTTTTGTGGCATTTATGGATTTGGAAAAAGGCGTATGATAGGGTGGATAGGGGGGCAATGTGGCAGATGTTGCAGGTGTATGGAATAGGAGGTAGGTTACTGAAAGCAGTGAAGAGTTTTTATGAGGATAGTGAGGCTCAAGTTAGAGTGTGTAGGAGGGAAGGGGACTATTTCCCAGTAAAAGTGGGCCTTAGACAAGGATGTGTGATGTAACAAAAAAGGCACAATACCGTGACTGGAACAATACACACACACACTTTGTAAATGGTCCAAGTCGGGCCGAAACGTCGTCGTAAGCTCCTCTCTTTTATATGTGCGGGTTGTGTGTGTATGTGTGATGTCACCGTGGTTGTTCAATATATTTATAGATGGGGTTGTAAGAGAAGTGAATGTGAGGGTCTTGGCAAGAGGTGTGGGGTTAAAAGATAAAGAATTAAATACAAAGTGGGAGTTGTCACAGTTGCTTTTTGCTGATGACACTGTGCTTTTGGGAGATTCTGAAGAAAAGTTGCAGAGGTTGGTGGATGAATTTGGTAGGGTGTGTAAAAGAAAATTGAAAGTGAATATAGGAAAGAGTAAGGTGATGAGGTTAACGAAAAGATTAGGTGACGAAAGATTGGATATCAGATTGGAGGGAGAGAGTATGGAGGAGGTGAATGTATTCAGATATTTGGGAGTGGACATGTCGGCAGATGGGTCTATGAAGGATGAGGTGAATCATAGAATTGATGAAGGAAAAAGGGTGAGTTTAGCACTTCGGAGTCTGTGGAGACAAAGAACTTTGTCCATGGAAGTAAAGAAGGGAATGTATGAGAGTATAGTTATACCAACACTCTTATATGGGTGTGAAGCATGGGTGATGAATGTTGCAACGAGGAGAAGGCTGGAGGCTGTGGAGATGTCATGTCTGAGGTCAGTGTGTGGTGTGAATATAATGCAGAGAATTCGGAGTTTGGAAATTAGGAGGAGGTGCGGGATTACCAAAACTGTTATCCAGAGAGCTGAGGAGGGGTTGTTGAGGTGGTTCGGACATGTAGAGAGAATGGAATGAGATAGAATAACTTCGAGAGTGTATAAATCTGTAGTGGAGGGAAGGCGGGGTAGGGGTCGGCCTAGGAAAGGTTGGAGGGAGGGGGTAAAGGAAGTTTTGTGTGCGAGGGGCTTGGACTTCCAGCAAGCATGTGTGAGGGTATTTGATAGGAGTGAATGGAGACAAATGGTTTTTAATACTTGACGTGCTGTTGGAGTGTGAGCAAAGTAACATTTATGAAGGGATTCAGGGAAACCGGCAGGCCGGACTTGAGTCCTGGAGATGGGAAGTACAGTGTCTGCACTCTGAAGGAGGGGTGTTAATGTTGCAGTTTTATAACTGTAGTGTAAAGCACCCCTCTGGCAAGACAGTGATGGAGTGAATGATGATGAAAGTTTTTATTTTTCGGGCCACCCTGCCTTGGTGGGAATCGGCCGATGTGTTAATAAAAAAAAAAAATTCTATTGCTAACTCATCCCTTTGACTTTCGCAATCCCATTTCTGAAACAGTCATTCTGTCAGAAAATTTTCTAAAAAAAAAAAAAATTATTTTTTCTTATGAGATGATAGAGAATCTTTTCCCAATGGTAATGACACCAAAAGTACGAAATTTTATGGAAAACTTATGGAATTACGCTCTCGCGAGTTAGTGATGTCGCGATATATACACATCGGCGATTTCGCCGACTTGAGCCCTATTTTCAGTCAATTCCATTGTTCCAGTCGACCAAACTCATAGCTATTTCTTTAGAACTCCATTTGTTCTATCGATTGAGTACAAGAAACCGCCAATTTACCGATTACAACTACCCAATAAAGTGGTCCAAAATTGGCAATTTGGCCAATTTCATGCAAAATAAAAAAGATGTCAATTTCAGAATAGGGTCCAGAATAAACAATGCAGACATTCCTGGCACTAAAATAAGATTTTCTCTGTTCATTAGTCACGTCTTTAGGCCCCTATTATATTACTCTTGTTTTCTATTTTGATTTTTTATTCACACAAAAAATAGAAGATTTACTGTTATGCAGACTACTGCATTATTGTAAAAATGGTATAAATAATATCAGTGCACCTGTGAACGAATATTAGACTCGCCAGTTGACGTGTATTGACACGTGGCGTGATTTGTTTACTCTGAACATTGGCAAAAATCGAACATTTCCGCTACTTTGAGCTCAATTTCAAGGTCGTTTTCCTCATGAAACCAATCAAAATCATCTCTATTTTTGTAATATTTTTTCCATTCTATCAAATGAGACCAAGAAAAAGAATAAAACCATAAATACTATACGAAAATACACCTCAAATTCAGCGTTTTAATCCAAAAACACGGTCGGAGTTTTTTTTTTTCTCATTATGTACTGCGTGCTGCAGGATTTTTTTTATACAGTGCACACTGACCACACACACCCATTCTCTCGCATGTGGGCCTACCAGCTTTCTCCCACTTGATTTGAAGCCGCTAAAATTTTTGAGTATACAGTACAGTGGAACCTCTACTTACGAGTTTAATCCGTTCCAGGAGCTTGCTCGTTTGCAGAGTCAATTTTCCTCATTTAAATTAATTGAAATGGAATTAATCCATTCCAGTGGAATTCCAGGCTCCACAAAATACTTCAATAATTTCCAAAATATCAACTCTATGGCTTATTTATCTATCACAATTCTTCTATTAACACTGCAGGTGGCAAGTTCTTTTCTGGGGTTACTGGCCTTTTTCTTTTAATGCCACTAGGACCAGGTTGAGACTCACTGGACCCCTCTCTAACAAAAATCTGTTCAGGAAGCTCTGTGTCTGGCGATTCTTTAAAACATCCCTGAAATGGGACACCACAGTGTCATTGTACAAATCTCCACAAATCTCCTTAATCACTGAAGAAGGCACCTTCTTCCATCTATGTTCCACCTCCTCCTCCTCTGAACCATTTTCCTGACCTGTGGTCTGTTGTTGTTGCTGTTGAAGCTCTTGCAGATCTTCAGTGGTTATCTCTTCATTTTACTCCTCCACCAACTGTTCCACATTCTCACCACTCACCTCCAACCCCATGGACTTGCCCAGTTCCACAATTTCTGCACAACAAGCTCAGGCTCAGCCCCAAAACCTTCAAAATCCCTCTCTAGGACAGTCTGGCCACAATTTTCTCCAGGCAGAGTTCAAAGTCCTGGTAGTCACTCCCTCACAAGCCTTACCTATAAGGTGTACACAATGCAGGATATGGAAATGATTTTTCCAAAAGTCTCTTAGGGTCATATGCATGTCTGTGGTCACATCTAAACACTTTTGAAACATTGCTTTGGTGTAGAATTTTTAAAGTTGCAAATGACCTGCTGGTCCATGGGCTGGAGGAGAGGAGAGGAGTGGTATTAGGGGGCAAGAACTTCACTTTGATGAACTTAGTCCTGCACAATTTTCTCTGCCAAGTCTGGAGGATGACCAGGAGCATTGTCCATTATCAGGAGGCACTTAAGTGGCAAATTATTTTCTTGGAGATATTTCTTTACACTGGGGCCAAACATGTCATTGAACCAATCTAAGAAAATGTCCTTTGTGACCCATGCCTTTTTGTTAGACTTCCACATCACACACAAATTAGTCTTGGCGATACCGCATCTGCTAAACACTCGGGGATTTTCAGAATGATACACCAGTAAAGGCTTCACTTTACAATCACCACTGGCATTAGCACAAAGCATCAGAGTTAGCCTGTCTTTCATAGGGTTATGTCCAGGGAGAGCCTTTTCCTCCTGTGTAATGAAGGTCTTGTTTGGCATTTTCTTCCAAAACAGGCCTGTTTCGTAACAATTGAACACTTGTTGGGGTTGGAATTGTTCAGGCTCTATGTACCCCTTGAATTCCTGCACATATTTTTCAGCTGCACTTTTGTCAGAACTGGCTGCCTCACCATGCCTCACAACACTATGTATGCCACTACGCTTCTTAAATCTGTCAAACCAGCCTTTGCTGGCTTTAAATTCGTTCACTTCAGCACTAGTTGCAGGCATTTTCTTGACAAGATCATCATGCAACTGCCTTGCTTTTCACATATTATTGCCTGCGTAACACTATCTCCTGCTAATGTTTCTCGTTGATCCACACCAACAACAAATTTTCCACATGTTCCAGCTCTGTTTTGTGATCACATTTGCACCTTTTGCAACAACAGCTTCCTTGATTTTACATGTATTTTCCTTGGCCACAATGGTAGCAATGGTTGAATAGGCTTTGCCATACAGCCTGGCCAGCTCAGTGATACGCACTCCACTTTCATATTTTGCTATTATCTCCTTCACTTCTACCGTATTTCTCAGCCTCTTTACCACAGGGCTGGCACTAGAGCTTTCTTTGGACCCATGGTGGCTTATTTAGCAGTTTCAAGCACAAAAAACAGTGGAATAATGACAATATACTGGTATGAATGCGTGGTGGTGGTCGCCCGCTTGTAAACAATAACACACTGACGCTCCCTGGAGTGCCTGCCCAGCTGGCCCACGCGTACGCGTCCGGGACGAATATCATAGTCAGAGCGGTTCATCGTTAACCGGGGGTTGACTGTATTTGCTCTTGTCTTCTCTTCAGTTACCCCTTGGGAAGTTCTGACAGTTCGTGTCTGTTCTTTCCTACTGCCATGCGCAAAAGCTCAACTGCGTATGGTGGCTTCTCACTCTTTTTCTCAACTATTTCCGATCTCATTCTCATGCCATCGCAGTGTACACCGATGGTTCCAAGTCTTCTGACGGCGTTGGATTCCAGCAGTGTTTCCGGACAGTGTTGTGCAAGGGCATTTATCCTCGGCTAGCATTTTTATGGCTAAATTGTATGTCATTCTCGTAGCACTTATCCGTATTGCATCTATGCCTGTGTCACCATTTGTGGTAGTTTCAGACTCCCTTAGTGCTTTACAGGCTATAAGAAAATTTGATACACCTCATCCCTTGGTTCTTCGTATCCAACTTTGGTTATGCCGTATCTCTAGCAAGCACAAAGATGATTTTGTTGGGTTCCCGGTCATGTTGACATACAGGGCAATGAACAGACAGACACTGCTGCGTGGTCAGCAGTACATGACCTCCCAGTTTCATATAGAGGCATTCCATTCACAGACTATTTTTCTGTAATTGCTATCCCCCTTGCACCTGTTGGTCTGATCTGCTACATAACAAATTGCATTCTATTAAACCAAGACAGTGGTACCCGGTTTGATGGTCCCCAAACTCACCCTTTTATGTAAGTTTATTTAAATGCTTTTTGTAGGTAATTTTGGGGTCTAAAGGACTAGTCTATTTTACAACTTTTCTTAAGGAGATAAATTGCTTGGAATGGACTTGAACAGCATTCTGGAATGAAAATATCAGAAACCGGGGTACCACTGTACAGTGGTACCCGAGTTTCGGCTATAATTCGCTCCAAAAGGCTGTTCAAGTGCTGTTACCAATTGAATTTGTTCCCATAAGGAATAATGTCAATTAGATTAGTCCATTTCAGACCCCAAAAATACACTTACAAAAGCACTTACAATAATACACTTACATAATTGTTCGAGTTGGGAGCTGTACGAAACTTGGGGTACCACTGTATAGGTTTCTAGCCGTCTTCTTGTCATCAGTGTCGAGGTTGGGAGACTACTCTCTCCTGTCTTCGCATTATCCACACTCGCCTTACTCAGAGGTATCTCATGGAGGCGCCCTGTTCCACTCTGTGAGAATTGTCAGGTTCCAGTTTCTGTTAGCCATATTCTGTTGGACTGCCCACTCTATCAACGAGCACGCAGAATTTACCTGCAACGTCGTCACCACTCTACTGCCCTTACTTTACCTTCCCTTCTTGCTGATGGACCCTCCTTTAACCCTGTCATTTTCTGGACTTTTTGACAGCAACTGATTTAGTGTACAAACTTTGATGATGATGGCTCTAGCACTCCTCACAGCCCTTTCTACCTCACTTTCTTGCTACCTGCACTATATGACCCTTGTAAGTTTAGTTCTTTTTTATTATAATATATTTGCCATATAAACATATTTAATATAAGACTTTCTACTCTTTTGAATAGTATGAAATAATATTTTTTTTTTTTTTAGAGGGAAACAAGGACCCAGTCATGAATGGTAACATACAAGCTGATGGAAATTCCTGAGGGCCGATGGGGGAAATGTAAAAGCCACAAGAGGCCCTTTGCTAACCCCAAAAATGTAACTTGCTCTAGAATTTGTTGACTGGAGTGAAGATAAGAATATTTTAAATATTGCCTTACCCATAAGGATGTTAAAATAGTCATTATTTTATTTGTATGTATTTTTCTTACAAGTACTGAATCTTTATAGCTATTTATACAAATACTGTACAAGTTTGTTTCAAAAAATAGTAACTGTACGTATTAACTATTTAAAATATATTGAATGGCTTTCATTACGCAAGCTTAAGTGATCACAATTTTGAACAAGTTAGGTGAATCAATTATATGAAATTATAAAGATAAACTTGATGTCAAGGTCTTTATAGTGGATGTTTTTGAAGCACATTACTTGCTCTTCTTATTGGGTAGTTACAATGCAGTACTGTAATTTTTAATTTTATGCTGGTATGTTTCTGCATGTAAGTTAAACATAATAATGGCTTAATTTATTATGTAATATATTGATTGTGTTACTCGATTCTTCAATCGCATCAAGTTCAGCACAACGTTGTATCTGCTTCAGGGGTAGTTTATTATAATAGAAATTGGAAAGCTGTAAACCTATAGGGGTCATACAGTGCTTGGGAATAAGAAGTAATCAGGTTTGATCCAAGGAGAGTATAGTTCCAACTTCTTGGATCAAGGGACCTCCAACATCAAGGCACCTTTGTTGAAGGATATCAAGGGCAGAGGCACCCTTGTTGAAGGATATCAAGGGCAGATAATTACTTTTGTCTAGATTGTGTAAAAAATAAGTCACAGCATTATTACTAAAAGCTAATCTGACATATGCAGTACAATGCATTTATTAAGAACTAATAAATATAAAATTACTTCATAAACAATTCATGTTAAAAGTTATGAATAAACTTTGGGTTACTGTATTGTTCTTATTACACCTTTACTGTACAGTATATTAGTGCAAATTTTTTTGTATTTTTTTTTTTACCACTAGACATTTCTCACTAAGGTAGAATGATAAAAAAAAGGAACATTCACCATCATTCATTTAATAGCTGTCTAGTCAGAAGTGCTAGGACATCACAGTTCAAATGATCTGAACATTATTATTATAATCAAAAGAAGTGCTAAACCACAAGGGTCATACAGCAACATCCACACCCCTCCTTCAGAGTGCAGGCACTGTACTCTCCCAAAGCTGCATTATCAACTTTTAATTTTTTTTTACAGTAAGTACTACCTTTTTTTCTGTATGATCTTGGGTTTCCTTTGTGTTATACACTGAACATAGTCCATTTAGAATTTTTTTAAGAAGATCTATGGCCTCAGTAAGTTGTCCAAAATTTACCCCTTACAAATTTTTGTGCATATGTATGCTATACTCTGAAATGAAATAAGAAGGGGTTAGGGAAGGTTGGGGAAGCAGTAGTCCTTAGAAATGATATGACAATTAAATTATGATGGAATAAGTGGCAAGTTACTTAAAGAAGTAAGGAGCTTTTATGTAAATAGCGAGGGCAGGTTAGGGTTATGTAGGCAAAACAAGTAAAAGGAGAGGCTTTAGACAAGAATGTGTGATATTGCCATGGTTGTTATCCTAGATTATTGGTAAAAATCGAACATTTCCGCTACTTTGAGCTCAATTTCAAGGTAGTTTTCATCATGAAACTAATCAAAATCATCTCTATTCCTGTAATATGTTTTCCATTCTATCAAATGAGACCATGAAAAATAGAATACAACCATAAATACTATATGAAAATACACCTCAAAGTCGGCGTTTTAACCCTTAAACGGTCCACACTTATATTTACGTTAGCACTGCTACTGCCCCAAACATATATATGTTTTTTTTTTACATGCTTTCTTATGGGGAAAATCAAGGTCGGGGCGCTAGCGGTAAAAACATTTATATACGTTTGGACCGTTTAACCCTTTCGGGGTTTTGGTCGTACTAGTACGTCTTACGCACTGGGGTTATTGACGTACTAGTACACCTAAATTCTAGCGCCCTCAAATCAAGCAGAAACAGGCTGTTAGGCCTAGATGTGATAGAATGGGTCTGTGCGGTCAGTGTGCGCAGTATAAAAAAATTCCTGCACCACACTGCATAATGAGGAAAGAAAAAAACTAACCGTGTTTTTGGTTTAAAACAGCGACTTTGCAGTCTATTTTCGTATGGTATTTATTGTTGTATTCTCGTTTTCTTGGTCTCATTTGATAGAATGGAAGATATATTACAGAAATAGAGATGATTTTGATTGGTTTGACAATAACAAGTACCTTGAAATTGAGCTCAAAGTAGCGAAAATGTTCGATTTTTGACGATGTTCAAGAGTAAACAAATCACACCATGCGTCCAATACACATCAACTGGCGAGTCTAATATTCATGCACAAGTGCTCTGATATTATTTATACCATTTTTACAATGATGCAGTTGTATACATAACAGTAAATCTTCTATTTTTTTGTGAGAATAAAAATTCAAAATGGAAAGCAAAAGTAATGTAAGAGGGGCCTGGAGACGTGACTAATGAACAGAGAAGATGTTATTTTAGTGCCAGGAATGTCTGCCTTGTTTATTATGGACCCTATTTTGAAATTGGCATCGTTTGAAATTTGTGTGAAATTGGCCAAATTGCCATTTTCTGACCACTATTTTGGATAGTTGAAATTGGTAAATAGGCGGTTTCTTGTACTCAATCGATAGAAGAAATAGAGTTCTAGCGAAATAGCTATAATTTTAGTAGACTGAAACATTGGAATGTGCCGAAAATAGGGCTCAAAGTGGGCGAAATCGGCGATGAGTAAGTGTCATGGCTACCGCTAATTTCGCGAAAGCATAATTCCGTTAGTTTTCGATCAAATTTCATAATTTTTGTGGCGTTATGATCGGAAAAAGATTCTCTATCATTCCATAAGAAAAAATAATTTTTTTTTTTTTTTAAATTCGTGGACCCTGAGAACGAGTTTCAGAGAGACCCCTTGGACCCCCAAAGGGTTAAGGGTTAATCCAAAAAAACGGTAGTTTTTTCTCTATGCACTGCGTGCTGCAGGATTTTTTTTTATACAACGCACACTGACCACACAGACCCATTCTCTCATCATTCTCTCATATGTGGGCCTACCAGCTTTCTCCTGCTTGATTTGAAGCCGCTAGAATTTTTGAGTATACGTATATACGCCCGAAACACTGGTTCGTAAGACGTATATATACGACCAAAACAGTCAAAGGGTTAAAAAATTTGATTCCCCTCATCCATTGGTCTTTCGTATTCAACTTTGGTTGCACCATGTGGCTAGCAAAAACAAAGACGTCATTTTCTGTTGGGTCCCTGGACACGTTGATGTGCAGGGCAACGAACAGGCGGATGCTGCTGCACAGTCAGCAGTATGTGATCTTCTGGTTTCCTATAGAGGTACAGTGGTACCCCGACTTACGATATTTTTTCATTCCAGAATGCTGTTCAAGTGCCATTACCAAACGAATTTATCTCCATAAGAAATGATGTAAAATAGACTAGTCCTTTTACACCCCCAAAATTACACTTACAAAAGCATTTAAAAAAATCAACTTACATAAAAGAGTGTGTTTGGGGACCATCGTAAGTCGGGGTACCACTGTATTCCATTCAGAGATTATTTTAGTCATCTCTGCCCATCTTCGTGGCTGTGGGCAACAACTGTGGTCAGACATGCACCATAACAAACTGCACTATTAAACCGCTTTTAGGTTTGTGGCCATCTTCTTACCACCGTTGCTGTACTCGGGAGATTGCGCTCTCCTGTTTCTGCATTGGCCATACTCACCTTCCCCGTGGGTATCTCCTGGAACGACACCCTATTCCTCTGTGAGGTTTGTCGGGGCCCTATTTCGGTTTTTCACTTGTGGATTGTCCGGTTTACCAGCGAGCTCGCAGGATTTACTTCCACCGACCACGACGCCCTACCGCTCTTACCTTATCTTTCCCTTCTTGCAGACGGCCCTGCCTTTGACTAACGATCACTTTTTGACACCAACTGCTTTACTATATGAACTTTGACACACAGCCCCTAGCGTCCCTTCCAGCCCTTTTCTCCCCTCTCCTCTGATCACCTCTCCACCTAGCTGTTTATAGCCCTGGCACTATTTTCTGCCCCACAGCGCTGCATGACCCTTGTCGGTTTAGCGCTTTATTTGATGATAATTCTTGGAACATCCACTCAACACCTCTCTTCCCAACCTTGCCCACTAAGCACATGACAACCCTGTCTGAATGTATTACATAAAATGTAATTTTTCTGGTTGAATTTTGTATTTGAATTAATAGTCAGTTTGTGGTGAAATGTATCTAAATAGTCTTTTGCAGTCTTACTCATATGCTGGCACTTTGCCATTCCTCTAGTATCCCTCAAGTGCATGGAATGTTATAAAAAATTATGGTGAATGATCAGTTATGTGCAATATTATCCTGGTCTTATTCTTTTATTCAAAGTATAGATTTTTTTTTTCTTAAAAAATAGCTGCATAATCCTATGGATTTAGTGCTCCCCCATAATAATAATGTATAAAAAATAATCACTTATTTAAATTAATTTAATAAGCAAAACAGTAACAATTAGTTGGCCTTGCTCTTAAAATTTCTCTTCATCAATAATGTGCCTTAGAGCAAACTTGAAGAGCTGTGCATTTGCTCTCTGAAGATGGCTGCTATTCTGAAGATCATCATTGGTCTTTGAATTTTCCTCTGTTATTGTATTTTCCTGGACACTGTAAGAAAAAAATATGACAATTACAGGCAAGTACTAATGAACCAATATTTACATTCCAGTAACCCTCTAATCTTGAAGTGCTGAAATTGGGCTTGGTTTCATTAAAGGCAGCTTCTCTTGTGGATAGGGGGTGTTATATATTTCAACTTTGTCCAATTTATCCTGTTGGTGATATTGTTTAGGTGTTGGGACAAAGCAGAACTCTCCTGCCTGTATTTCAAACGTTTTGTGGTTCACATTTCTAGTTAGGTAAGACAGGATAGCAAAGTCTATGTAGACAGGGTCATAGCCTTGGCAAAGGATTTGCCAAGGCTATGACCAACAAGCAATAAGAAAAACAGCAGTGAAACCTTTATTATAACGTTTTGTCCACGACTGGACTATCAGGTATACAAAAACGCAAGGCAAACAAGCACCCTGAGGTCAAGCTCAGTAAAAGTAACCAGCAAGATCTTGAGTAGACAAACAATATGCATATTTTAGATGCTGATGAGCAGAGGGTTGAGAGAGGCATGGGTGCAGGTTCATATGAAATACAATATTTTTATTACATAAATCATGTACAGTATGCACAATAGGACCTGCAAGACTGTACATTCTATGGCTTTGTTCCAGCGCTGTATAACCCCTGTGGTTTAGCGCTTCTATTTGATTATAATAATAATATGGCTTTGTTCAGTAGAGTCAGATAGTCCATGGTGTGCAAATGTAAACTGCTGTGAAAGATGCATATTTTGCTGATTTTGTCTATCCTGTAAGCATATTTGTGTTCTTGAAGGTGATTCTGAAGGTAAGGCCTAACTCACAGATATACACCTTACTAAATCCTTCATGCACATGCTGTGAACCCCTACCTCAGTGGTACTCTTTTTGTCTGTGAGATCTTTTGTGATTTTGCTGGCAATGATAGCAATATTCCTGTTGCCTTTGGGCAACATGGATATTGCTGTTTCCTGGGAGTGGCGTGGATGAAAAAGGCTTTTCTTCTGCAAGAGGTGAATCGTAGTGAGAATTTAAGAGTGGTGAAGTGTCGGTGTATTTTTGTTCCTTCAAGAAATTCATTACAAAGCCTGAGGGTGTGGAGAAGGAGATGATGACTGCATTTAGTCTTCTTCATTTGGGGATTTTCTGCAAACCCTGTGTTTGTGAGTGTTTCCTTCCTTTCTGAGGGAAAGGGGTTAACAAGTCATCCTTTTCTTCCTCAAAGGTAAACAATGGTGAGGTCTGCTGAGTTGAATGAATCCTTAAATTGAAGATTAAATTGTCTAGACACAATGACCAAGACATCATTGACATAGCCATATGATGCATGGGATGATGTTCACTAAACACTCTCTCAAAGAACTAAAAAGAGAGCACTTCAAGAACATCACATGGCTATGTTGATGTCTTAGTCACTGTCCCTATTATTATATTAATAAAAAGAAGCGCTAAACCTACAAGGGTCATACAGCGCTGCCGGGATGATTATTAGGTCATGGAGTGCAGTGGGGCAATGGTAGCAAGAGATTGAGGTAGAAAGGGCTGTGAGGAGTACTAGAGGCATCGTCATCAGAGTTTGTGCAGTAAATCAGTTGCTGTTAAAAAGTCAATGAGAGGGAAGGAGACCAAGATCCTCTTCACTGTGCCAAGGAGCCCCATCCTTGAAGAGGTCACTGTCCCTAGACACTTTAACCTTCACCAGATTTTAAGCACAAGCTACACTCAGTAGAACCCACTATTCAGTTTATCATGGTGGAAGAAAAGGATGACTGGTTACCCTTTCTTAAACATCCTCTTCATCAAGGAAGAGACAACTCAAATACAGGGTTTATAGAAAATTCAATAAAAATGGCTTTACACTATTATTTTTCCCACCAAGACACCAAAACTAAAACAAATTCTGAGGGGGCAGAGGAAGAAACCCATGATTCCTCCACACCCTCTGGATTTGTAATGAAGTTTTTTTTGAACAAAAATACATCAAGGATGCATTTTGTTTCTCCAAGTTCCCATTGCATTCAGCTGCTCCTGCAAAAGAAAAGTCTTACTCCTCTACACTACTCCCAGGAAAACAACACTGATTGTCATCTTATCCTCCCCACAGGACTGGTTCCCTCCACTATCATTGCTACCTTCCAAAGAAAAAAACATGGACATTGTTGTCATAGCCAGCAAAACCATAAATTACATCACTAGACCTCACATACCAAACTATATTACTGCTAAAGGGGTTTACATATGGTGTGGAATGTGCAGTAAGGTATACATTGGTGAAACAGGGTGTGACCTTCAAACTCACTTGCAAAAACAAATATGTTTACAGGATGGACAAGATCAATGTGTGTTGTTCACTGCCATTTATACTCACACATGGACTATGGAGCAGGACGACAGTTATATCAGGAGGCATAAATTGGATGCTTCTGTGAGCAGGAATTATACATTTATAACACTATAAAAAAGAATGTATACACTGGCATATTCTATTGTGCATGTATGTAGTATTTTTTGTTCAACACACCAGCTGTATCCCACCGAGGCAGGGTGACCTAAAAGAAAAATGAAAGTTTTTCTTTTTAAATTTAGTAATTTATACAGGCGAAGGTGTTACTAGCCTCTTGCTCACAGCATTTTAGTTGCCTCTTACGAAATGCATGGCTTACAGAGGAAGATTCTTTCCACTTCCCCATGGAGAGGAAATAAAGAACAAGAACTATTAAGAAATTAGAAGAAAACCCAGATAGGTTTGTATATATATATATATATGCATGTACATGGAAGTATAGTATGACCTAAGTGTAAGTAGAAGTAGCAAGATATACCTGGTATCCCACATGTTTATGAAAAAAAAAAAAAGACACCAGCAATCTTACCATCATAAAAAACAATTACAGATTTCCATTTCACACTCACTTGGCAGGAGGATAGTACCTCCCTGGGTGGTTGCTGTCTACCAACCTACTACCTAGGATGTACATGGTTCGTATAATAAAAATATTTCACATGGACCTGAACTCATGCCTCCTCCAACCCCCTGCACACTAGCATCTATAATATGCATATTGTCTCCTCATAACCTCAGGCTGCTTATCTGCCTTATAAGGCCATGTACCTTTGTTTTTGTATGGTACTTGATAAAGTCCAGTTTTGGGGAAAATGTCGTAATAAAAGTTCACATCAATTATAAACGGTCACAGTGGTGCCTTTCTATGGTGTATAAATATACCTAGTTGGATGAATCTTATTGTAGCCAGCTGGCCCAGTGGCTAACACATTGGTCTGGAGTTTTATGAGACTGACTGCGGGTTCTATCCCGCCCGTGGTATGGTTTATCAATTATAAGCCTATGTTTTTTTTTTGAAACTATTCTCCATCCCTATGTACTGAGTGAAGCCTGTCCCACAGGAAATTCTCAACAAAGTTTCCCTACAAATTGTGCCTATCTTTTCTTGAATACACAGTGTTAAGTTTCTATGTAAAGAGTTATTACAATATCATCCAGACACAAAGCAGAGAACAAAAAGAAATGCAGTCAAACTAAGATACAGTGGACCCTCGCTATTCGAACACTCCAAACTCGCCCTTTTATGTAAGTTTATTATTGTAAGTGCTTTTATAAGTGTATTTTTGGGGGTCTGAAATGGACTAATCTAATTTACATCATTCCTTATGGGAATAAATTCGTTTGGTAACAGCACTTGAACAGCATTCTGGAATGAAGAATGTTTGAATAGTGAGGGTCCACTGTAATCTAATGGATTATTATTAATGGTGAGAAGAATGCTGTATACTGCTTGTTTTCTCCTAAAGAATATTTATAAATGTTAATTTCTCTTAAATTATATTTTGTGATACTTACCTTAATTCTGGAGTAAAATTAAACAAATCTAATTGGTGAAGATGCTGCTTTCCCCGTCCCTGAATTGGGACAGTAGTAGGTGCACCTAATGGAGAGGAATGATCTTGACTAAATGGTGCAATAACCTCCTTTAATTCCAGTTCTGTAGTTGTCAGTGCCTGTTGAAAATATGTTTTAGTGTGTAATGAATATTAAAAAACTAAATGGAAATGACAAACAGCAAAGTAGCGGAGAACATAGAAATAATGTAAAAAATGAACATTAAAATACAAAATCTGCATGATACTACATAAAGAAATGAAGATTACCATTAAGCCTTTGAGGGTCGAGACCCCCGATCCTTAACCCTTTGACTGTCGGAGGCCCCTCTCTGAAACTGTCGTTCTATGTCGGGAAATATTAAAAAAAAAAAAAAAAAAATTTCTTATCTAAATGTTAAGATTATTTTTCTGATTGTTTAACCCTTTGACTGTTGGAGGCCCCATTCTGAAACTGTCATTCTATGTCGGAAAATTTTGGAAAAATAAATAAATTATTTTTTCTTATAAAATGATAGAGAATCTTTTCCCGATTGTAATGACACCAACAGTATGAAATTTGATTGACAACTTACGGAATTACGCTCTCGCAAAGTTAGCGATGTCAGTGATATATACGCATCGGCAATTTCGCCGACTTTGAACCCTATTTTAGGCCAATTCCATTGGGACAGTCGACCAAACTCATAGCTATTTCTTTAGAACTCCATTTGTTCTATCGATTGAGTACAAGAAATCACCAATTTACCGATTTCAACTACCCAATAAAGTGGTCAGAAAATGGCAATTTTGCCAATTTCATGCAAAATAAAAAAGATGTCAATTTCAAAATAGGGTCCAGAATAAACAATGCAGACATCCCTAGCACTAAAATAAGATGTTATCTGTTCATTAGTCACGTCTTTAGGCCCCTCTTACATTACTCTTGCTTTCTATTTTTATTTTTTATTCACACAAAAAATAGAAGATTTATTGTTATGCAGACTATTGCATTATTGTAAAAACTGTATAAATAATATCTGTGCACTTGTGAAAGAATATTAGACTCACCAGTTGATGTGGATTGGACGCGTGGTGTGATTTGTTTACTTTTGAACATTGGCAAAAATCAAACATTTCCGCTACTTTGAGCTCAATTTCAAGATCGTTTACAACATGAAACTAATCAAAATCATCTCTATTCCTGTAATATGTTTTCCATTCTATCAAATGAGACCATGAAAAAGAGAATACAACCATAAATACTATACGAAAATACACCTCAAAGACGGCATTTTAATCCAAAAAAACGGTCGGAGTTTTTTTTTCTCATTATGTACTGCTTGCTGCAGGATTTTTTTTATACTGCGCACACTGACCACACAGACCCATTCTCTCACATGTGGGCCTACCAGCTTTCTCCTGCTTGATTTGAGGCCGCTAGAATTTAGGCGTATAAATACGTCCGAAACATTGGCTCGTAAGACGTATATATACGTCCGAAACAGTCAAAGGGTTAAACCCCCCAAAAAAAATTTTTTTGCGATCAGTACTTGCCGAGATAGAGGCGTAAGTTGGCAAAAAATGAGCCGCGTATGGCAACAGCGGCGAATGCCGCTCACCCGGTAAACTTTGGTTTACTTCCTTTCATAGGTTTCTTGTTTTTTTCACTATTTTATTTTTTTACATAACTTATGTGGCCTGTGAGACCAAAGGTGCAATGTATATATACAGTGGACCCCCGATATTTCGTAAGGCTCATATATCGTAAAAATCG
This sequence comes from Cherax destructor, assembly GCA_009830355.1. NCBI lineage: Eukaryota > Metazoa > Arthropoda > Malacostraca > Decapoda > Parastacidae > Cherax > Cherax destructor. The sequence continues at coordinate 23,731 of WNWK01014222.1, read as the reverse complement.
TGTTTCGTAAGCTTTTTTCGATTTTGTGTATCGTAAACAGCCTCGTGTTTCGTAACGTATTAGACCTGTGTGCCTGCTCCGCGCCTGCGCGGGACGCCAGTGAAGCGTTACCATTGAGAGAACATTACCCAGCGTGCTCTTTCAAACATTCACAATACATTTGGTGTCTTTTTTGGTGGTTTAGTGATTGTCACTGTGAAATAAGTCACCATGGGTCCAAAGAAGCTTCCTAGTGGCACCCCTGTGGTAAAGAAAGTGAGGAACACCATCGAACTGAAGAAAGAGATTATATAAAAATATGAGAGTGGCGTACGTCTGAGTGAGCTTGCCAGGATGTACAAGAAAACCCCATCTACTATCAGCTCTATCCTGGCAAAGAGAAATGAGATCAAGGAAGCTAATGTTGCAAAAGGGGTTGATATGTTAACGAAAAATAGATCGAAAACAGTGGATGAGGTTGAGAAGTTGTTGGTGGTGTGGATCAATGAAAAACAGATAGCGGGTGATAGTATTTCCACGGCGATAATTTGTGAAAAGGCAAGAAAATTGCACGCAGATCTTGTCAAGACAATGCCTGCAACCAGTGGTGAGGAGAGTGATTTTAAAGCCAGCAAAGGCTGGTTTGAGAGGTTTAAGAAATGTAGTGGCATACACAGTGTTGTGAGGCATGGTGAGGCAGCCAGCTCAAACGTGCAGCTGAAAAATTTGTGAAGGAATTCCAGGGGTTCGTAGACACTGAAAAATTTGAACCCCAACAAGTGTTTAATTGTGATGAAACAGGCCTGTTTTGGAAGAAAATGCCCAACAGGACCTTCATTACTCAGGAGGAAAAGGCACAGCCAGGACACAAGCCTATGAAAGACAGGCTAACTCTTATGATGTGTGCCAATGCCAGTGGTGATTTTAAAGTGAAGCCTTTACTGGTGTATGACTCAGAGAATCCCAGACCCTTCAAGAAACACAGTGTTGACAAGAATAAATTGTGTGTGCATTGGAAGGCTAACACCAAGGCATGGGTCACTACGGAGATTTTCAAGGAATGGTTGACTGGAGTGTTTGGCCCTAGTGTGAAGAAATACCTCCTGGAAAAGAAATTGCCCTCAAGTGCCTCCTGGTACTGGACAATGCTCCTGCTCATCCTCACAACTTGCAAGAGTTGTTGCCTGACAACTTAAATTTCATCAGAGTGAAGTTCTTGCCTCCTAACACCACTCCTCTCATCCAGCCCATGGACCAGCAGGTCATTGCAAACTTCAAGAAACTGTACACCAAAGCAGTGTTTCAGAAGTGCTTTAATGTGACCTCAGACGCTGAATTGACCCTAAGAGAGTTCTGGAAAGAACACTTCAATATCGTGCATTGCATAGGCCTTATAGGTAAGGCTTGGGAGGGAGTGACTTCCAGGACTTTGAACTCTGCTTGGAGACCACTGTGGCCGGATTGTGTTGAAAAGGGGGATTTTGAAGGATTTGAGGCTGACCCTGACCCTGACGACCCTGTGCCTGTTGTGGAAGATATTGTGACATTGGGGAACAGCCTGGGGTTGGAGGTGAGTAGTGAGGATGTGGAAGAGTTGGTGGAGGAGCACAGGGTAGAGCTAACAATTGAAGAGCTGCAAGAGCTTCATCTGGAACAGCAACAGACCACAGCTGAGGTTATTGCTTCAAAGGAGGAGGGAGAGAGATATATATATGTATATATACATATATATACAGTGGTCCTCGATTACGATATTTTCGTTGAGAATGCTGTTCAAGTGCCATTACCAAACGAATTTATCCCATAAGGAATAATGTAAAATAGACTAGTCCTTTACACCCCAAAATATACCTACAAAAGCATTTAAAATAAACTTACATAAAGGGCGATTTTGGGACCATCGTAACTCGAGGTACCACTGTATATATATATATATACAGTGGTACCTCGAGTTACGATGGTCCCCAAAATCGCCTTTATGTAAGTATTTTTTAAATGCTTTTGTAGGTATATTTTTGGGGTGTAAAAGGACTAGTCTATTTTACATTATTCCTTATGGGGATAAATTCGTTTGGTAATGGCAATTGAACAGCATTCTCGAACGAAAATATCGTAACTCGAGGTACCACTGTATGTATGTATGTATGTATGTATGTATGTATGTATGTATATGTATGTATGTATGTATGTGTGTGTGTGTGTGTGATATATATATATATATATATATATATTTTATTTTATTTTATTAAAAAAGGATTGAAATTGTAGCCCATAAACTTACATTGAAGACTCAAATTTTTTATCTACCAAACATAGTCCAAAAAAGTATTAGTTACATATATTTGTATATTTTTAACCCTTTTTCTTAAAATATGGCTACCAAAAACCCCTTTTATACAAAGTTAATCAAAGGGTCCTTTATCATTTACCCGGGAAAATTATATAAAAACCCCTTATGTTTCCCCTTTATTAAAATTTTAACCTTTTTATTTGGGAAAAGTTCCCTATACATTCCAAAATTAAAATTCTTTTTACACCCTTCTTCCAGGCATAAGTATTATGAATTTTTTGATGATTTATTTTAATTTTTTTTGAAAATTTTATATTTTTTTTTTTTATAAATTTAACATTATTTACCCTTTTAGTCAATTTTTAGATATATTAATCCCATTTATTTCCCCTCCCCAAAAACTCGCCCCCCCCCTTCATTTTTTTTTAAAAAAAAAGGGACATCCAATTTTTCATTCTAAATCGCAACTCTCTTTCTTACATCCACTAATCCAGCCCCATTCCCCCAATTTTTAAAGTTTTTCTTTTTTTGTAATTTTACAAAAAACTACCCTTGTTGATTTAGTGCCCTTCTCTTTTCCCCAGGGTTCAAATTTTTTCCATTAGGACAAAGAGAAAATAAAAAAAAAACTATTAAAAAAAAAAAAAAAAACCAATTTTTGAATACAGTGGTACCCCTATTATATTTTTTCATTCCAGAATGCTGTTCAAGTGCCATTACCAAACGAATTTATCTCCTTAAGAAAAGTTGTAAAATAGACTAGTCCTTTTAGACCCCCAAAATTACACTTACAAAAGCATTTAAAAATAAACTTACATAAAAGGGTGAGTTTGGGGACCATCGTAAACCGGGGTACCACTGTACATATATATATATACATATATATATATATATAATATATATATATATATAATATATATATACGTATATAAAACATACCCAGGCACACAGGCAGACAGAAAGACAGATAAGCAGAGCTAGACGGACACAGACAGATACAGAAAGACATATAGACAGACAGACACAAACATTTTTGTGTATAACAGTGAAAACAAGTAAAGCAGGGTTCCCTGAGTGCACATTCATCAAGTGTTACTGCCTGTCAGCAGTTTGCTGACACTTGTCATAACACCATGCTTCAAGGTATACTCCAGTGTATCTAAAACATTGCAGTGACCTATAAATACTTTGTATATACAGTGGACCCCTGGTTTACGTACTGCTCGAAACTCAAACAATTATGTAAGTGTATTTTTGTAAGTGCTTTTGTAAGTGTATTTTTGGGGTCTAAAAGGAATAATCTAATTTACATTATTCCTTATGGGAACAAATTCGTTTGGTAACGGCACTTGAACAGCATTCTGGAACGAATTAATTACGTAAACTGGGGTACCACTGTATTTCTAGACAATAGTAATGACCCAGGCAGGTGAAAATGTTCACCTGTGGGTGGATTGTGACTATTTCAGTACCTAATATTAGTGTCAGAACAAAGATTGGCTATGAAATCACAAGAACTATTATAAATTGTAATTATCAGAACATAAAAATCTATAAATTAAAATAAAAACGAAAAAAAGGTATATTGGCAACACTTTTGCAAGCGGCAGGAGTCAATGTTGCCGCGATGAGCATCCAGTGTCAACTTCACGGGCTTATATCTCAGTAAGTACTGACCTAAATTTTTTTATCCTATAACATTTACAAAAATGTGCTCTTCTTTAAAAAAAAAAAAAAAAAAAAAATCAAAATATTTGAGCACTACGTGAGTGAACGTAGATCTACGTGTGGACAGTTTAACCCTTTCAGGGTCCAGAGGCCAAATTTCAAAGTGTGCACCAGGGTCCAAGAATTTAAAAAAAAAAAATTTTGTTATTTCTTCTTGTGAAATGGTAGAGAATCTTTTTCTGAAGGTAATAAAACAAAAAGTACGAAATTTGATGGAAAATTGACGAAATTATGCTCTCGCGAATTTTGACAAGTCAGCGATATTTACGCATCGGCGATTTTGCCGAATCTGACTCCCATTTTAGGCCAATTACGTTATTTCAGTCGACCAAATTCTTAGCTATTTCGCTAGTATTACTTCTATTCTATCGATTGAGCACAAGAAATCGCCAGTCAACTGTTTCAACTACAAAATAAAGTGATCGGAAATTGGTAATTTAGCCAATTTAACACAAAGTTCAAAATGTTCCAATTTCAAAGTAGGGTGCATAATAAACAGTGCATGCATTCCTGGCACTAAACTAACATTTCCTCTGTTCATTAGTTACCTTTTCAGTCTTTACAAATGAATTCCATTTATTTTTTTTATTCACATAATGAATTTTTATTCAAACCAAAAAATGGAAGATTTACTGTTATGCAATATTGTAATAAATGTATAAATAATATCACCACATTTGTGAACGTATATTAGACCCACCAGCTGGCACGTATTAGACGTGTGAGGTCATTTGTTTACTCTTGAACATCGGCAAAATTGAACATTTCCTCTACTTTGAGCTCAGTTTCCAGTACTAAAACCAATCAAAATCATCTCTATTTCTGTAATATATCTTCCATTCTATCAAATGATACAAAAAATTCGCAAATACAACTATAAAAAGCATACGAAAAAACACTGCAAAGTCGCTCTTTTAATAAAAAATTACGGTCTGTTTTTTTCTCTCATTATGCAGTGTGCTGCAGGATTTGTTTTATGTGGTGCACACTTACCATCTAGATGGATTCTCTCATATCTAGGCCCAAATTTACTGCTCACAGCTTATCTGAGTGAGCTGAGCTCATGGCGTAGAACTACGGTTTGGACCCTGAAAGGGTTAAGGGTTAAAGGAGGGGTTTAAGATATTGGAAGTTTGGAGGGAAGTCTAAACTGTCATATCTGAGCGCCTCTACAAAGACAGTGATTATGTATGATAGGGAAAGTGTTAACCCTTAAACGGGCCAAACGTATATATACGTTCTTACCGCTACTGCCCCGAATATTTTGAAAAAAAAAAAAAAAACTTTTTTTATAGAAATGAAGAGCACATTTTTTTAAGTGTTATAGGATAAAAAAAAAATTTAGGGTCAGTGCTTACCGAGATATGAGGCAGAGAAGTTGGCACTGGATGCTCACCTGACAGCAACAGGAGTCCTGCCGCTTGCAGAATTGTTGCCGATATACCTTTTTTCTCTTTTTTTTTTTTTTTTTATTATTTTACATAATTTTTATGTTCTGATAATTACAATTTATTGTAGTTCTTGTTCTCCTGACTTACAACACCACTGCAAGAGGTAAAGTCTGGTGGTGTTTGGTGTACGACTGATGAATTCTTCTCATAGCCAAACTTTGTTCTGACAGTAATATTAGGTACTGAAATTGTACTCAAATAATAATAATAATGATAGTGCATAATAATAATAATAAAGTTCCCTTGAAGCATTATGTAAGATGTTTGTCACTGCCTTATCTTATCTTATCTTACACTAATGACTCTGGTGACATTTGATGAGGGGTGAGGGTAGTCTTATCTCTTCTCATCAGTCCAGTAATTACAGTGATGACATTTGATGAGCTTACACTGCTTCGCTTTATTTGTTAATTTGTTACGCAAACTTGTCTGTCTGTCTATGTGTCTGTCTTTCTGTTTGTCTGATAGTGCATAATAATAATAATGATAGTGCATAATAATAATAATAATATGTAATAATAATAATAATAATAATGAAAAGTTCCATTGAAGCATTATGTAAGATGTTTGTCACCATCTTATCTTATCTTACACTAATGACTCTGGTGACATTTGATGAGGGGTGAGGGTAGTCTTATCTCTTCTTATCAGTCCAGTAATTACAGTGATGACATTTGATGAGCTTACACTGCTTCCCTTGATAGACAGATAGAGACAAAGAGACAGATAGATACAGACAGACAGACGGATATAGAGACAGCCAATCAGGTACCCAGCTGGCAAGCCAGGTGCTGGCAGCCAGGTGGCCAGGTGGCCGGCCAGCATGCCGACATCACTTTCCACTTAAAAAGGGAGTGTTAATATAACATGACATCAGTGAATCCTTGGTGTTTGCCGCAGTGTTTGCTCTAGCTGGCGCTCAATTTAACTGGTGCTCCCACAAAGTACTAAGTGGTCCCAGATTTTTTTAATATGGTGCACACCGAGTGTTAACCCTTTGGGGGTCAGTGCCGTACTAGTACGTTTTACGAGCAGGGGTTGGTGCCCTATTAGTACGCGTAAATTCTAGCGGTTCAAATTAAGTGGGAAACGACTGGTAGCCCTACATATGAAAGAATGGGTCTATGTGGTCAGTGTGCGCAGTATAAAAAAAAAAAACCCGCACCACACACTGCATAATGAGAGAAAAAAACCTGACCGTTTTTTCATTCAAAACAGAGACTTTGCAGTCTATTTTCGTATGGTATTTATTGATGTATTCTCGTTTTCTTGGTCTCATTTGATAGAATGGAAGATATATTACAGAAATAGAGATGATTTTGATTGGTTTGACAAGGACAAGTACCTTGAAATTGAGCTCAAAGTAGCGAAAATGTTCCCATTTTGACGATGTTCAAGAGTAAACAAATCACACCATGCGTAAAATATACATCAACTGGCGAGTCTAATATTCATGCACAAGTGCTCTGATATTATTTATACCATTTATACAATGATGCAGTTGTATACATAACAGTAAATCTTCTATCTTTTGGGAGAATAAAAAATTTAAAATGAAAAGCAAAAGTAATGTAAGAGGGGCCTGGTGACGTGACTAAAGAACAGAGAAGATGTCATTTTAGTGCCAGGAATGTCTGCCTTGTTTATTCTGGACCCATTTTGAAATTGGCATCGCTTTGAAATTTGTGTGAAATTGGCCAAATTGCCATTTTTCTGACCACTATTTTGAGTAGTTGAAATTGGTAAATAGGCAGTTTCTTGTACTCAATCGATAGAAGAAATAGAGTTCTAGCGAAATAGCTATAATTTTAGTAGACTGAAACATTGGAATTTGCCGAAAATAGGGCTCAAACTGGGCAAAATCGCTGATGCGTAAATGTCATCAATACCTCTAACTTCGCGAAACATAATTCCGTTAGTTTTTTATCAAATTACATAATTTTGGTGGCGTTATGATCGGAAAAAGATTCTCTATAATTCCATAAGAACAAATTATTTTTTTTTCCAAAAACATTTCGACCCAAAGAACAGGTTTCCGAGAAGGCCTGTCGACCCCCAAAGGGTTAACACCCATTCTATGCTGACCAGGCATCTCAGGCCAATCAAGCCAAATTTGGAGGCAGGAAAAATAAAACGTATATACAGTGGACCTTGAATTAAAGGCCGTAATCCATTCCAGAAGCTCCCGGGCCCTTTAAACTGAAATGGCCCTTTTTTCCGAAATAATATTCCCCCTAAGAATTAATGTAAATACAATTAATCTGTTCCAGACAAAAATATTAAAAAAAAAAAAAAAATTTTGTTTAACAATTAAATTAGTATTACATACACTTTATTGAAGACTAATGCTGGCTTCTGGAAGATAAAGTGGAGAAAAGAGGGAGGAGTTAGTGTTTGGAAAGGTAATCCGCCTCCATAAGGACTTCAGGTAGCAAAGCTCTTTCTTGTTTTTTTAATGCCATAGGATCAGCTTGAGAGTCATCCACCAACACACCCCCTGCATGCCTGCTACACTCCCTGCATGCCTGCTACACCCCTGCATGCCTGCTACACCCCTGTATGCCTGCTACACCCCCTGCATGCCGCTACACCCCCTGCATGCCTGCTACACCCCCTGCATGCCTGCTACACCCTGCATGCCTGCTACCCCCCCGTCCCTCACACCCCTGCATGCCTGCTACACCCCCTGCATCCCTCAATCCCTGCAGCCTAAAACACTCCCGCATGCCTGCTACACCCCTGCATGCCTGCTACACCCCTGCATGCCTGCTACCCCCCGCATGCCTGCTAACCCCTGCATGCCTGAAAACCCCTGCATGCCCACACTCCCTGCATGCCTGCTACACCCCGCATGCCTGCTACACTCCCTGCATGCCTGTACACTCCCTGCATGCCTGCACTCCCTGCATGCCTTTTAAACCCCCCCCTGCATTCCTGTACACCCCTGCTTCCGTTACACCCCTCTGCCTGCTACTCCCTTGTCTCTATGCCTGCCTGCCTTAAATTTTCTATCTTTTCTATTTTTTTACCAAAGGAATTTTACTAAGAATTTTCCCTTGGGGCCATGGTGACTTATTTCGCAGATGCACTTGATAAATAACCCCCAAAAAACAATGGAATATAACAAAATGTTTGGATGAATGAACATAAGCTTCCTCACGCACCGGAGACACAGGAAAACTGAAGCACAACCCCAGCTGGCACAGACGCATCCCAACGGCCCTAACCAAAAAACAGCCTCTAACTGGGAGCCAAAACCAGCCTCTAACCGATTGGTTTTAACCAGGGTCCACTGTACAGTGGACCCCGGTTTTCGTGATTTTTTGTTCCAGAATGCTGTTCAAGTCCCATTCAAACAAATTTATTCCCATAAGGAATAAAAATTAGACTAGCCTTTTAGACCCCCAAAAATACACTTACAAAGGCACTTACAAAAATACATTACATAATTGTTGTTTTTGGGAGATACAACACCGGGGTCCACTGTACAGTGGTCCCTCAACTATCACTCTTAATCCGTTCCAGGAGCTGACCTTAACTCAAAAACTTAAAACCAAACCTTATCTTCCATAAGAAATAATGTAAATACAATTAATCAGTTCCCCCCAAAATATTCACAAATAAATAATTTTTTTTAAAAATAAATACTATAGTTTTACATAACAAAACAATTATAAAGTAATAAATTTATAATTAAACATTTAAAATAACATTTACTTACCTTTTTTTTAAGAGAGTTGCTGGCATCTGGAAGATAGGGAGGAGGACAGGGAGAGGGGGGTTGCATTTGGGAAAGGGGAACCCCACTCCCGCATGCCTGTACCTCCCCGCATCCCCTACACTCCCTGCACCCCCCACACCCCTGCATGCCTGCTACACTTTCCCGCCTTCCTGCTAAACTCCCTGCATCTCTGCTACACTCCCTGCCTTCCTTCTACACTCCCCCCATCCCTACTACACTCCCTGCATCCCTACTACACTCCCTGCATGCCCCACACTCCCTGCATGCCCCAATCCCTGCATGCCTGCTACACTCCCCCCCCTGCCCTACACTCCCTGCATCACTACTACACCCCTGCATGCCTGCAACCCCCTGCCTTCCTGCTACACTCCCTGCACCCTGCTCCTTTAGTTCAATGGTTTTCCCTCACTTTCTTTCCCAAAGGGGTGCCACTAGGAAGCTTTTTTTAGTAAATTTATTGTGAAATGTTTGAAAGAGCACGCTGGGTAATGTTCTCTCAATGGTAAACAACGCTAGACTGGCGTCCTGCGTGGCGAGGCGCGCAAGTGCGGGCAGGCGAACAGGCCGGGTATGGACCAACACGAGGGATAGAGCGATACACGAGGGAAACATTGACCAAAAGACACCGAAACACGAAATAACCGATATTCGGAAACACCGAAACACGAAGGATCACTGTATACTTTTTGGGGCAGTAGCAGTAAGGACGTATATATACTTTTGGGACTTTTTAAAGGGTTAAATGATGAAAAATTTTTTTCTTTTTTTTTTGAGTCACTCTGCCTCGGTGGGAGACGGGACTTTTTAAAAAAAAAAAAATTATGTTCTGATATTTACAATTTGTAGTAGTTCTTGTGATTTCATAGCCAATGTTTGTTCTGACACTAATATTAGGTACTAAAAAGTACTCAAATAGTCACAAACACACTGACAGGTGAACATTTTCACCAGCCTCTTAAAAATTTAAAAAGGGGTTTTTCCGTTCCTAAGACTTTTCGGTAAACGAATTAATCGCAAATGAGGACGATACTATACTGGTAGTGGGTTTGTGTCAATTATCTTTGATATTGTTTTAATGCCCCCTTTTTGCACCATTTATAACATTTCTGGTATTTTTTTTAAATGTTTATACAGTAGTGTACTGTATATTGTAATATGTAAACAGAATAGAGGAAATCAGCTCTAATATACATTATTTAGGCATGCATACTGGTCAGAGCCTGTCATAAGTCCGAGGCGTCGGTAAAAGAGTACGCCTGAGGAGAGGCTGTATATACAAAGTATTTATAGGTCCCAGCAAAGTTTTAAAAGCTAGAGTATATATGAAACTCCTTGAAGCATGGTGTAAGACACGTGTCACTCCACTGCTGACAGTGTAGCGGGGGAGTGACATTTGATGATCGTGCCCCTTTTTTGGCTTTATTTGTTTTCACTGTTACACATAAACATGTCTGTCTATCGGTTTGTCTTTCTGTCTCTGTCTGCTTGTCTCTTTCTGTCTCAGAGAGCCGCTCATGAACCAAATAGGTATTACACACGATGCAGAGTCATCACATCTGATTTCTAAAACCAGTGAAAATGTGTATTACTTGCTAGTCATGCTTATTATGCCTTATATCAACAAGCACAGTATAGCACTGTGTCTGGTTTTTTTTGGGGGTTTTGTATAATAATTTTTTTTGGTGTACCAGTGAGACAGATACAGACAGACAGAGATAGAGACAGCCAAAGTCAGTCAGCCAGCCAGCTTGTCGAACACATATTACACTTTCCAGAATTGTTTTTTTACTTAGGGCATGGGTTTAAAGGACATTCGGGATGACACAAAGTGGTATAAAAAATGAAAGGATGTTGCACAAATGTTGCACATGGGTTATTATCGAGGTATTTGATTTTTCCCCTTCGACCACTTGTGGCCACATCCATCTCAATCACCAAACTCAGGGTCAATATCACTTTCCTCTTAAAAGGGTGTTAATACGACATGACATCGGTGAATCCCTGGTGTTTGCCACGCTGTTTGCTCTAGCTGGCGCTCAATTGAATTGGTGCTCAAACAAGGTATTAAGTGGTCCCAGTTTTTTTTAAAGCTACGCACACTGAGTGTTAAGCCCCATTCCATACTGACCAGGCACCTCAGGCCAATCGTGCCAAAAATTTTGGGGCAGGAAAATAAAATGTTGATCTATGTTTGGGGGCTAAATAAGAACGAGATCTACGTTTGGACAGTTAAAGGGTTGTGACACTCCTTGAAGGGAAAGACCTTAAAATCTAAGATACTGTGTTTTTAAAGCAGAACAACAATGAACAATGAAAGGGTCTCCCTTTTCTTCATGCAGTCTTATTATGAGATCTGTACTGAGCTCAGTACAGATGCCAAGGACCCAACACATCTGCAGCATAAAATGAAGACACCTGTATTAACTTTATTAATGTAGTATGATTTTTAGAACTGAATGAAACTGACCCTCTTTCAGTGTGCATAATGGATAGGTTAGTAATTGGACCACGACCCATGTGCACAACTCTCTGCAATGCTATGTGGGAGTTTTTGGCATTTCCCATGGTTGTTAGATCAGCAGCAATGACAGGGCCATACTTTGACTTCACCATCATCTCCCCAAAACCAGGTGGTTACCAGAAAGCAGCTAGACATCTCACAGATTTTTGGTGGCATTCAACCCCCCTACTGGTAACCTGAAAGTAAAAATGGGGTTTTTTTTAAAACTTGCCATCTTCCACTGAGGTAGGGTGGCCCCAAAAAAAAGAAACACTTTTACCAACACTATCTTGCCAGAGGCACACCAATACTACAGTTGAGATGTCCCTCCAAACTGCAAAAATCCCCATCCTTCTTTCAGAGTGCAGGCACTGTACTTTCCACCTCCAGGACTTTAAGTCCAGCTAACTGGTTTCCCCCCAAAACCCTTCACAAACTGTTACCTTCTCCCTTCCAACAGCTTGTCAAATCTCAAAACCATTTGCCTCCACTCACTCCTATTTAACACACACACCTGCTGGATGTCCAAGTCCCTTGCGAACAAAAATTTTCCCTTTTAAACCCCCTTTCCCCCAACCTTTCTTAGAGCAACACCTAACCTGCCTTCCCTTCATTATAGATTTATACACCCTCAAAATCATCCTATTTTGCTCCAACTTCTAAACGTTCAAACCCCCCCAACAATCCCTCCTCAGCCCTCTGGATAATATTTTTCATAGCCCTGCACCCCCAATCTAAAAGCTATGAATTCTCTGCATAATATTTAAACACCCTCAGACATGACATCTCAACTGCCTCCAGCCTCCTCCTTGCTACAGCATTTACAACCCATGCTTCACCCCTTTAAAGAGTGTTAGTACCACTATCCCTCGGCATTCATTTTTTGTCTCCATGGAAAATTTTTTTTTTTTCCCCCACAGATACCTAAAAGCACCATTCATTTTTTTTCCTTCTAGTTCTATGGTCAACTTCATACAGTGGACCTGAGTTTCTAAAGCCTCGCTTTTGTAAATTTCTCCTTTCGAAATTTTTTTTTCCAAAATATCCCCCCATTTGTCGGCCAAAGCCAGCCTCCCACACCATTCAAGTCAGTGTGCCATTGTTTACCCGGGATGATTCCCCCCCAGGGGTTCATACGAAATTTTCGAATATTCCTTTTTTTTTATGTGCTTGCAACTCCCAAATAAGCCACCATGGGCCCAAAGAAAGTTCCAATTCCCCCCCTTTGGTAAAGAAGGTGAAAAACCCCCTTTTTTTTCCCAAAAGAAAAAGAGGGGAGAATATGCCTTCTTCAATGTTTCTCTAGTATATGAATACTAAAGAGCACGGTCGATAAAGGCTATAGCGCCAGCCAGTGATAAAGGGTATTAAACAGTGTAAAAATTTGAAAAGCGTTAAAAAAATGAAATAAAATTTAAATTTCCCCCTTTGGGTTTTTGAGGATATGGGGCCCCTACAACAACGCCCCCCCTCCAGCATCCTTTAAAAGTTAAGTGTAAATTTTTTTTTTTCTATTTATAGTGTAAATATTTTTATTTATAAATTAACGCACATTTTTTGGGTGTGAATAGTGGTGGTGGCCTCTGCTGCCGCCACCCTACCACTAATAACGGTTTTGGTCTCAGTGGCCCTTATAAACCCCAACACAACACCACTTTTCACATACGTAATGACATTTTTTATTCATTCTAGAGTATATTTTGTTTCTAGTTATTAATATTGTTTATTATGTCATATTAGATGAGTTGTGATAGATAAAAAGCCGTAGAGTTGATATTAGTGTCATATTGAAGGACTTTCTGCCGCGCCCCAATTATTAACATACGTAATGACATTCCCCCTTTTTTTCATACACCAACAAGTCTTCAAAAAGGTAAGTGTGATATTATTGTTTTAGACTTGATTTTTTTATTGTTTTCTTTTGTAAATCTATATTTAATTTAAAAAAAATTTTTTTGTTTACTTTTTTTGGAACGGGTTAATTGGTTTTTAAATTTTTTCTTAGGGGGGAAAAGGTTTCCCCTTTGTAATTTTGTTTTTATCAGACCCCTGGGGAAAAAATTAATTTCAAAATTTGAGGGTCCACTGTCCATAAACCCATCTGCTGACAAGTCAACTCCCAAATATCTGAACACATTACTTCTTCCATACTCCCTCCCCCCAAGTGATATCCAATTTTTTTTTTTCAAAAAAATTTTTTTTCCCTCCCTCACCTTTCCCCTTTCCCCATCAATGCTCACTTTCAACTTTCTACCTTTAAAAACCCAAACTCATCCACTAACCTTTTCAACTTTTCTTTAGAATCTCTTTTTAAAAGCACAGCATCATCAGCAAAAAATAACCATGTCAACCCCATTTTGTATTTGATTCCCCCAATTTAACCCCCCCCTCTCCAACACCCTAGCAAAACTTCTTTTTCACCCCCCTCAAAATATATTAAACAACCATGGTGACATTACACATCCCTGTCTAAGACCTACTCTTACTGGGAAGAATCCCTCTCCTACACATCCTAACCTGAGCCTCACTACCCCCCAAAAACACTCCCGCATCCTTGCACTCCCTGCATCCTTGCCCCCCTGCACCTTCTCCTCCCTGCATCCTTCTACACCCCCCATCCTTGCCACTCCCTGCATCCTTGCTACACTCCCTGCATCCTTTTACACTCCCGCATCCTTGCTCCCCCCCTGCACCCTTGCTCACTCCCTGCATCTTCTCACTCCCCATCCTTGCTCACCCCTGCATGCCTGCTCACCCCTGCATGCCTGCTCACCCCCTGCATGCCCTCCCCCCCATCCCCCTCCTCTCTGCATCTTTGCTACACCCCCACCTTACACTCCCTGCATTGCAATCCCCCATAAATGCTTTTGCAATTCTTTACCACAGGGGGCATAGGGTTTTTGGGGGGCCCATGGTGGCTTATTTAGCAGTTGCAAGCACTAAAACATGGAATTGACAATATACTGGTATGAATGCTGGGGGGGTGGGGGGTCGCTCACTTGTAAACAATAGCACACTGCCCCCCTGGAGTGGCGCCACGGGGCCCCCGGGGACCCCGGCGAATGTCGGTAACGAAACAAACCGTAAGTGCATTCAAATTTCTTACGTTATAAATATGGTTTGAATAAACGTAAGATGATAAATCGTAAGTCGGGGTACCACTGTACTTGCAAATCTTCATAAAAAATCTTAACTGATTTCCAAACCTCCCCATTTCATACCGGGGGAACCACTTTACACAGGGGCCGGACCGAAAAAAGTACGCCACTTTTCCCCTTATAAATGATATCAGGGGCCCTAAAATCGTCCTTTAATATAAAAAATTTAAAATCGGCAGCTTTTTGGCAAAAAATTTGGGTGGCCCCCGGAAAAAAAGGGGTCGATGAAACACGTCCGGGCTCCCCGCCCCCGGGGCACACAAACACCATTCAGCATCAGGGGCCATGGACCGGGTGAAAACCCCAGATTCTACAATACATTTCTTAATATTTCATTCGTTTTTTTGCTTGCAACTGCTAAATAAGCCAATGGGCCCAAAAAAACTGCTATGCCAGCTCTTTGGAAAAAATGAGCAGTTTAAGTTAAGAAAGGATCATAGAAAAAAATGAAAGTGGAGGGGGGGAAATTCCCCGGGTGTAGGGGGGCCCATTCAACCATCATTCCTCTTGTTGAAAAAAAGGAAATAAGGAAGTGATGTTTCGAAGGGGGGAAATGCTAAGAAAAGAAGTAAATAATCAAAAAAGGGTTTTGTTTTGTGGATCAGACAAAAAGAGTTAGCAGGAGATAGTGTTACACAGTCAATAATTTGCGAAAGGCAAGGCAGTTGCATGATGATCTCGTAAAGAAAAGTCCTGGAACAAGTGCTGATGTTGATGAATTCAAGGCCAGCAAAGGCTGGTTCGAAAATTTCAAGAAGCGAATTGGCATACACAATGTTGTAAGGCATGGAGAGGCTGCAAGTTCTGACAAATGTGCGGCTGAAAAATTTGTGCAATTCAAGGGTACATAGAGGTTGAACAATTCAAACCCAACAAGTGTTCAATTGTGATGAAACAGGCCAAAGAGGACCTACATCACGAAGGAGGAAAATGACTGCCAGGACACAAGCCTATGAAAGACAGGCTAACTCTCATGTTGTGTGGTAATGCTAGTGGGGATTTCAAAGTGAAGCTTTTACTGGTGTATCACTCTGAAAATCCCGGAATGTTCAAGAAAAACAGTGTCGCCAAGGCTAATTTGTGTGTGATGTGGAAGGCTAACAGTAAGGCATGGGTCACGAGGAAATTTTCCTTGATTGGTTCAATGAAGTGTTTGGCCCCAGTGTGAAGAAATACCTCCTGGAAAATAAATTGCCACTTAAGTGCCTCCTGGTAATGGACAATGCCCTTCTCATCCTCCAGACTTGGAAGAGCAAATTGTGGAGGATTTTAATTTCATCACAGTGAAGTTCTTGCCCCCTAATACCACCTCTCCTCCAGCCCATGGACCAGCAGGTCATTTCAAACTTCAAAACTCTACACCAAAGCAATGTTTCAAGGTGCTTTGACATAACTTCAGACTCTGAATTGACCCTAAGAGAGTTCTGGAAAGATCACTTCAATATCCTCCATTGCATACGCCTTATAGGTTAGGCTTGGCAGGAAGTGACTTCCAGGACGATGAACTCTGCTTGGAGAAAATTGGGCCGATAGGGATGTCAGGCTGACACTGACATCCTATGCCAGTTGTGGAAACAATTGTGGCATTGGGGACATCCATGGGGATGGAGGTTAGTGGTGAGGATGTGGAAGAGTTGGTGGAGGACCCAATGAAGAAATAATCACTGAAGAGCTGCTGGATCTTAATCTGCAACAACAAAAGACCAGAGCTCAGGAAATTGCTTCAGAGGAGGAGGAAGGAGAAGGAAGAAATTGCTTTCTTCAGAGATTAAGGAGATGTGTGCAATGTGGACTAGGATGGAAAGATTTGTGGAGGAGCATCACCCTGACAAAGCTGTTGCAGGCTGTGTATGCGACATGTTCATTGACAATGTCTAGTCGCATTTTAGGGACATTTTAAAGAACCGCCAAAAACAGACCTTTCTGGACAGTTATTTTGTGAGACAGAGGTCCAGTGACTCTCAACCTGGTCCCTGCTTTTTATTGGGAGAATGTTGAATCTCCTGCCGAATCTTTTGCTTTCATAGGGAGTGATTTTCATGTGCAAGTTTGGTACCAATCCCTCTAGGATTTTCTAAGTGTATATTATCATGTATCTTTCTGCCTGCACTCCAGAGATTACAAATCAAGGGACTTCAACCATTCCCAGTAATTTAGGTGCTTTATTGTACTTATGAATGCCATGAAAGTTCTTTGTACACTCTCCAGGTCAGCAATTTTGCCTGCCTTGAAGGGGCAGTTAGTGTATAGCAGTATTCCAGCCTAGACAGAACAAGCGATTTGAAGAGAATCATGGGCTTGGCATCCCTAGTTTTGAAGGTTCTCATTATCCATCTTATCATTTTCTAGCAGATGCGGTAGATACATTGTTGTGGTCTTTGAAGGTGAGATCCTCTGACATTATCACTCCCAGGTCCTTCACATTACTTTTTTTCTCTATTGTATGGTTAGAATTTGTTGTATACCCCGAACAGTTTTAATTTCCTCAAGTTTTCCATATCTGAGTAGCTGAAATTTCTCTTCATTGAACTTCATGTTGTTTTGAGTGGCCCATTTGAAGATTTGTTTGATGTCCGCTGGCATCTTCCAGTGTCTTCGATGGAGGACACTGTCATGGCAATTTGGGTGTCATCTGCAAAGGAAGACACGGAGCTATGGCTTACATCTCTGTCTATGTCAGATATGAGGAATAGGAATAGGATGGGAGTGAGTACTATGCCTTGTGGAACAGAGCTTTTCACTGTAGCTGTCTCAGACTTTACTCTGTCTATTACTCTTTGTGTTCTATTTGTTGGGAAGTCATAGATTCAGCTACCAACTTTTTCTGTTATTCCTTTATCATGCATTTCGTGCGTTATTACACCATGGTCGCACTCGTCGAAGGCTTTAGCAAAGTCTGTGTATAGTACATCTGCATTTTGTTTATCCTCTATAGCATCCAGGACCTTGTCATAGTGGTCAGTAGCTGGGACAGGCAGGAGTGACGTACAGTGGACCCCCGCCTAACGAGCACCCCAGAAATCGTACAATTATGTAAGTATAATATTGTAAGTGCTTGTGGAAGTGTATTTTTGGGGGTCTGAAATGGACTAACCTACTTGACATTATTTCTTAACCCTTAAACTGTCACACGTAGATATACGTTCACGTGCCTACTGCCCGAAAGTAGATCTACGTTTTTTTTCATTCATTCAAATTTAGAGCGATAGGCCTGAGTCGCCTGAGACATGAGAGAATGGGTCTGCGCAGTATGAAAAAAATCGGGAGCCAGGGTACCGCATGGTAGCCCCAGTTAGTTTCAGCTCCATCTTGGGTCAACATCATGGCAAACCCCGTGATTCACTCACGCCGTCGTATTAACACTCTACTATTCCCGGAAAGTGAAACAGAACGGAGTTTAGTGAATTAGACAGTGATATAGCCACTAATAATCAAGGAATTAGTGAAACTATTGATGAGAACCCAGATGACCCTCAGCCCATCACCTCTGGGGTGACCAGTGTGGCCAGTGTGGACAGTGTGGCCATACCAGACCCTCAGCCCAGCACATCTGGTGTGGCCAGTGTGGCCACAGACCCTCAGCCCAGCACCTCTGGGGTTGCTAGTGTTGCTACCCAAAGGCAACTCCCAAGAGGAAATTATCATTTTCCATGTGTTATGGTGACGATAGTGAAGGTGATATAAGTGACGATGATGAAATCGATTTTATGCCCATAGACGATTGACCGAGTGACAGTGATTATCATTATTCCCCAGTGAAACGTACTTTTGGGCATCATAACCTACGTTCAGGCAGTGTGCTATATGCAGTCAGAGGCAAGGGTCTTAGCAGGTCACGTTCCAAAACCCCTGCCACTGACAGTGATAGTGATAATGAAGGAGAGTATGCTGGGATGGAGGAAGAAGTGGTGGGTGGCACGATGCCTGGACCACATGTTGCAGTGTGCGGACAGACAAAGGACCACGCGGCACCCTCTCAACCATGTGCTGGCCCCACTCCCGTCCCTCCTCCTGCTCCCCCACGTCCCATGCCACAGGCCCACCCTGCACCATCTGATCGTGAATGGAATTGGACTGAACATACACCATTCGTGCCACATCCTTTCAATTTTGATGGCAGTGGAAGTGGCATCATGCCACACTGTCCCATCACTGATGAGTCTACAGAGTTAGACTATTTTCAACTATACTTTGATGAGCCGATAATGAAACTGATTGTTACCCAGACCAACCTGTACTACCAGTATACAAAGGACCATGTAGATGTTACAGAATCGTCACGGCTGCGCAGGTGGAAAGATACAACTGTGGCTGAAATGTATTTATTCCTTGGCACTGTCATGCTTATTCCACATACATATAAGAACAATATAGCAAACTACTGGTCCACAGACCACTTCATTAGCACTCCAGTCTTCCGTGACCTCCTTCCCTGCAACAGATTCATTCTGTTGCTAAGAATGTTGCACTTCTCTGACAGGAATACACCAAACCGAAATGACCTCCTCTACAAAATCCGGGAATTGTTTATGTATGTCAAGCAAAAATTCAGTGCCTACTTTTATCCATTCAAGAACATTGTTGTTGATGAGTCCTTGGTTCTGTTCAAGGGACAACTGTCATTCAAACAATATACAGTGGACCCCGAGTTTCGTAAAACTTCACTCCTGAAGTCTGCTCAAGTGCCATTACCGAGCAATTTACTCCCTTAAGGAAAAATTTCACGTAGGTTAGTCTATTCAGACCCCAAAAATACACTTCCAAAGAACTTACAAAATTATACTTACATAATTGCACGATTTCGGTGATTCGTTAACCGAGGGTCACTGTATACCAAGCAAACGTAATCGCTTTGGTATAAAACTGTTTGTTATGTGTGACTGTGAGACTGGTATTGTGTTGGATGTCATTATCTACACAGGAAAAAATACACTCGATGATACCAGACGCATGTTGGGCATTTCTGGTGATGTTGTTCACAAGATGATGCAGCCATACCTTGGCAAGGGCCATACAGTGGACCCCGAGTTTGTAAACCCCGAAATCGTACATTTATGTAAGTATAATATTGTCAGTGCTTGTGGAAAGTATTTTTGGGGTCTGAAATAGACTAACCTACGTGACATTTTCCTTAAGGGAGTATCGTTCGGTAATGGCACTTGAGCAGACTTCAGGAGTGAAGTTTTTACGAAACTCGGGGGTCCACTGTACATTGTTCACAGACAACTGGTACACAAGCCCTATGCTCGCTGATTTCCTACGTGTGAACAATACAGTGGACCCCCGAGTTTCGTAAGCCCCGGAAATCGTACATTTATGTAAGTATAATATGTAAGTGCTTGTGGAAAAGTATTTTTGGGGGTCTGAAATAGACTAACCTACGTGACATTTTTTCTTAAGGGGGTAAATTCGTTCGGTAATGGCACTTGAGCAGACTTCAGGAGTGAAGTTTTTACGAAACTCGGGGGTCCACTGTACTGATATATGCGGAACAGTGAGAAGAAATAGAAAACACATGCCAAAGTTCACTGGAGGAAGTGTAGTGCAGGCGTTTCATGCCAATGACATCATGGCACTGTCATGGCATGACATTGCTGTCAACCATCCATAGAAACGAGATGGTACAGACAGACAGACTGAGCAGGCTCAACAATGAACCTATTGAAAAGCCAGCTGTTGTCATCGACTATACAAACAATATGCGACTATTCGACAAGTGTGACATGATGATAGGCTTTGTTGACTGTGTGCGTAGGAGTCGCAAGTGGTATATAAAAGTGTTTTTCCACCTTGTTGACATTGCAATGCTCAATGCCTTCAACATGTACGAAATAAAGACTGGGAAGCAACAACGATATGCGGAATTCACCCTAAATGTCATCAAGCAGATAGCGAGAAAGTATGGTACCACACCTATACCTGCCACTCCACAGCGACCTGTCACCCCACAACAGCGACCTGTCACCCAACAGCGACCTGTCCTCCACAACCAGAAGGGAAGTGCCCAACCGAATAATCCCTAACTGTCACTGCCTGATACCATTACCATCTACTCCAAAGAAGAAGTACTCTCAGAAAAAGTGTGTTGTGTGTGCTTACAGTAAACAGCGACCCCAAGTGCGAAAAGACACACGATACACGTGTCAGCAATGTGGAGTGGCACTCTGTATGAATCCACGCTTCTTAGAGTATCATACAGTGGAGGACTTCTAGAAACATAAATGGGACTTGTAAATACCTTGTATATATATGTAAACAATAGTAAGTGATTGAACCAGGTGTACAAATTAATTTATCAGTGTGAACATGTGTGTTAGTGACAGTATGATTACTAATTCAGTACCAAACATTTGTGTCTAAACAAGAATTGGCAATGACATCAAAAGATCTGCATCAAAACATTATCATAGCATGAAAACAACAGAAAATGGAAAAAATTTGAAAAAAAAAACGATAAATGTTTATTGTTTCTGCAAGCGGCAGTGCTCCATGTTGCCGACACCACATCATTTAGCACCAACTTCGCGGGCTTATATCTCGGTAAGTACTGGCTCTAAAATTTTTTTTTTTAGCCTATCCTATTTCTAAAAATGCGTTATTCATTTAAAAAAAAAAACTATTTTTTTTTTTACAAAATATTCAGGGCAGTACGCAGGTGAACGTATATCTACGTGTGGACAGTTTAAGGGTTAACCCTTTACGGGCAGGACAATGTTAATGTTGTCCTGAACACGTGTTTTTCGCGTGTCATCCTACTCCCCCACTGCATCTAGGTTCCCGTTCTCTATTTCTGACCAATCACAAGCCTTCTGTGAGTCGCTCCAGCTAAGTGAGAACGGCGTCTGCTCGCTTCCCATTGGTTGAGAGACCAAAATGTAAACACTTGCAGCTTGGCGTCGCCCAGAGCCGGATTTTCCTCTACAAACACTCATATACACTGATTATACTCCTACAATGTCGGTAAGTACTGATTGTTGTGTCCAGTGTGTAAATACGTAAATAGTTTAGGCATATTTGGAGATATATGTAAAGTGTTTTGAAGCATAATATGAGTGCACCATGCAATTTAAAAAAATGCAACGAAAAGGAATATAATAACATGGTCCTGCCGACAAGTCCAATTTGAAATTTCAGTAAATAAATATTTATATAAAAAATTTCTAATGCATATATGAATTTTATAGTGGTCTGGGTTGTGTATAGAACATTTTTATTGTCCTTCCAGATCAATGAGAAATTGTTTTATGGTGCTTCCTCCAAGAAGAAGTCCAAATATGTCTTATTTTGGAGGAAAGTGATTATCAAGACCAGATGACCTGGATTGCTTGACAGTGGTGATGAATACTTCAATGAAGCCCAATGTGCAGAAAGGCCTGATGTTGGTCACTTTGGCCAGTGTAGGAAGTTACTTACTTGCAAGTATTGCAGACAAAAGAAAATCATGTCTTATCCTCATTTTTCTGTCCGTATGCAAAGTCAATCCATAATGAAGAAGGACAAAAATTGCTTACAGCCTTTATTGTACAATTAGTGATCTAGAATGATTGTTCTTTCTCAGGAAATTCAGGAATATGGGACTTGAATTTTATCCTTTGCAATGTGTCCATGTTTCTTTGGTTCATTTTATATTTTTTATACTTACAAAATGTTTGGAAACAAGTCCATTATGTTTTTGATATTTGTCTGTTTGTATAATAAAATAGAAAATGCATTGGAGTGTTTATTAAAAATTTGCAAATTTGCAACATTCAGATTTTGAACCCTGTAACGGGCAGGACCATATATAGGAGGTCTTCGAAATTGGCAATTGAGAATTAATTTTTTTCAAATTCCATTTATATGGCCTCATTTCCTTACACTGAGATACTATCCTCATAGGAAATATATTTAAATTTAAGGGAGTAAATTCGTTGGTAATGGCACTTGAGCAGGCTTCTGGAATGAATTTTGCTCGTTAGTGGGTCCACTGTATATATAAAATATAAATAATTTTAAAACACTTGAAATTTTGGAAAGTGTCCAGACATAATGGAGAAATGTGCTCACGGAGAATGTAAACAAAACAGGTGATGCGAGGTGATCGTATTAGAAAGTCAGGTGGGGAGCTATATAACAAGTTTTGGTTTAATTTGAAATGTTCATATTGAAATATCATAAGGCAAAAATGCCGAAAAGTGGGGCCCTACTGTACTTGCAACATCTGCCACATTGCTACCCTATCATATACCTTTTCTAAATCCATTAATCAAAAAAACCTTTTCACCTTTATCTGAATACTGTTCACTTATATTCTTCAAAAACACTTGATCTCCTCCCTACCCTTCCAAAGCCCCCTTGTTTATCTTCCCCTTTTTTCAAAAAACTTTAACATACACTTTATCTGGATACTCAACAGGCTTTTTCCCCCTAAATTTTTTTACACTTTTTTCCCCTTTTTTATACAAAGGGACTATGCATCTTTCCCAGTCCCTAGGTCCTTTCCCCTTTCATGATTTTTTAGCAAAAGTCCCAAACCACTCCAATATTATATCCCAGTTTTATTCTCCATCTTTTTTAATATTTCTGTCTTGATCCCATCAATCCCAGCTGCTTTACCCCCCCTTTCATTCTACCCACTGCCTCACCCCTCCACCACACTCACAACTGGCTCTTCTTCACTCCTAAAGGATGTTATCCTTTTGGTTAATGCATGAAATCGGGTTTTCCCCCTTTCTTCATCAACATTTAACAGCACCTAAAAATATTCCTGCCATCTTCCCAACTCCCCATCAAAATTTCCCCTTTTTTTCATTTTTCATAAACTTATAAATCAGTAAGGATTATATATTCACTAACATTATAATGTAAAATATTCTGACTGAAAAATTTCAGTCCCCTAAATAT
>WNWK01014221.1:2500-52252 GCA_009830355.1 Cherax destructor | reverse complement strand
CTACTGACATACATGTCAGCAACATTACAATACACTATGAATCACCCACATCTCTGGATAACTATCCACAAAGAAGAAAAGACATAACACCCTCTAAAACCCACCAGAAGGCAAAAAGGCTGCAATATATATTTTATGAAACACACAGGT
Source organism: Cherax destructor (assembly GCA_009830355.1). Classification (NCBI taxonomy): domain Eukaryota; kingdom Metazoa; phylum Arthropoda; class Malacostraca; order Decapoda; family Parastacidae; genus Cherax; species Cherax destructor. The sequence continues at coordinate 52,102 of WNWK01014221.1, read as the reverse complement.
ACAGCTATATTCATAAAGCACATGACAAGAAAATAATCACCGCACATGAATTCTCAAGAAATATATAATAAAACCCTACCTGAGATCGGTCACTCACAACGTGGAACAGGAAACCCTGACCACCACCCTAACCTCATAACTGAAGCAGAGGGGAAACCCCAATCATACCAGGAAAAGCAAAACCCAACCCAAAGTCCAAAGTCCAAATCAAAACAGCACTACCCAAAGTCCAAATCAAAAGCACTACCCAAAGTCCAAATCAAAACAGCGCTACCCAAAGTCCAAAGTCCAAATCAAAACAGCGCTACCAAACACTCACCTGTCAAAGTCATAAACAAACCTCCCTATGCCCCTGCATAATAAAAGCATAAGTAAAAAACAGATGCACAAATCTCCCAACCCATTCCCACCCCACACCTACCACCCTCCACCCAACCCCAAACCAAAACTGCACACACCTACCAACACTCACACACACACCACCAACCCCCGGAAACCAGCCCCTTAGATTTCCTCATCCTCTCCCCCAACAAAAGACCCATCGTGAGGAGGCGATACCTCCTGGAATAAAACGCGACCACGCCCTTCCGTACAAGCATTGATTTCTACACTTCGTTCTATAAAATGGGCCACCAGAGCCCTGATCCTTACCTCACTCCTAACCTCCCTCATGCCCCATGACACATGCAAAAATTCTAAAACAAGATACATGACCGCACGTCGCACATCGTCTGTACAACCCTCACATCTAAACTTAAAGCCCGCAAGGTCATAACACCCCCGCCCTCCACCATACGAAGAACTTGGCCAAACCATTCCCTTACCCTTCCCAGGCACCCGCAAAATACACAGCATGATAAGCTGTATCAGGCAACCACATCTGGAACAGCTGCCCTCCTCTCCAAACACATAACAAACAGGAGAGCCTTAGAGGCCAAGATGCCAGGCAAAACCGAAACCCAGTCTCACGTACCCTAGACGGCAACCATAATCTCCTAAAAACCTCACCTTTCGCCAATTGTACATTGGTAAAGTTTCCACACCTAATACCACCCCCTCTTCTATCCCTACCCTAGGCTTACCCATCTTAGTAACCCTAATCCCACCTGGCTCATGCGCCACTAAAAGAACTCACAATATCGCCTCACATTTCAGCAGCTCCCATCCACTCCACCACCGCGTAACTCCCTCATTATCCTATATACCTTCACTCCACGCACCCCGCCCCTACCACAAATTCCTGCTTACGAAAATACCATGCAACCTCCTACCCAAAGGTATCAACACCAAGCCCCTAATGCCACCCTTGTCATCCCACTTCCTTTTTAACCAGTGCTTACCAAATCCCCAAATGAATTGCAAGACTCTCGTCTGCAGCCACAGTACATACATCCCTCTCCATGAGAGGATATATCGCAGCCACATGCCAAAGTTTGCTATACACCAACGTATTAATAACCACCGCTCTTTGCAATAATGTGAAATCCCCGCTCTCCAGCCTGCCATCCTACTCAAAGCCATTTCCACAACCACAGAGGAATTAATTTCCGTGCTACCCTAGCATCATTGCAAAAGGTTACCCCACAAATCATAAGTCTGTTTACAGTGACCCACCCAAACCTCTGCCCCAACGTTCCCCTACCCAAGACCCCACCTCCAATAAATGTGATTTTTCCCTATTAACCCTCATGCCAGAAGCAGACCCAAAACCTCTATCATCTTATTGATAACACTCAACCCTTCTCACTTCCTACCAAAATGAATGTATCATCAACATACCCAATGATACCTGGTGCCCAATCACTGTCCTCAACCGCTTCCCGGACACCTTCAGACATCAACCGATGAAAGGGGTCCTGCAAGCATGCAAACATGAGCTGCGACAGGGACACCCTGTCACAGCACCCGCCCATTCCTACCGTTACCCCACCCTCCCATTTACCTGCACTCGCACCTGAACCCTTGCATACAATGTCCTTACCCATCCCACTATTTCATCACCAAACCCCTGCCTTCTAAGTATCTCCTGCAATACATCCCTGTTGACACGATCATAGGCTGTTTCCCAGTCCAGCCCTATGACTCCCCTTTCTACCCTCCACAAAACTCCTAATTCTTTGATGCCCCGCCCGCATACTGCGTCCAGGAACACCATACTGCCCACCCTCTAGTAGGTGACATAAAACTACCTTCATCTGATTCACCAACACTCACGCAAAATCTTGTAGTCCGAACAAAGCAACGTTATTGCCGATATGCCCCCAAAGACTCACTATGCCGTCTCTTGGGTACAAGCACTACTATCCCAGTGCGTTGATTTTCCCCATATCGCCCCAGATTTCATGCTATTGAAGACCCGAACTAGCACCTGCCTCAAAACCTTCCAATGAGCAACATAAAATCGCCAGGATCCCATCTATCCCTGGCGATTTCCTAACCTCTGATCCTGTATCGCCTTCAACACCTCCTCCTCAGTGATCATCCCTCCATGCCCATAAGATCCGCATCACTAATTCTCGAGACAATACCCTCTAGGACTATTCCAAGCGCTACCCGATCACAATTCACCTGACATAGCATGCCTTCAAATTCCCCTCCAAATATTTTTGCATGCCAAGCCTCAATCATGCCTCTTCCCTCCCCATCCTTGTATAAAAATCACGAATCGCAACTTTACCTCTCCCATTCCACCACCCAACAATGTCCTCAACACCCAGACCCTCCTCCCATACCCTCCCCCACCACTCCGCAAAAACCCCACAATCATCCGGGCCTTGCAACAATCTAGTGTTCAGCTTCCAATAACTAAAATACATACGTACCGCACCTTCCCATGATAAACAAGCCAACACGCCCCTGTGATCCAAAAATCCAACATCCACACAAGTCACATTCCCCACCCTCACATCCCCTGACACATATATTCTATCTAATCATATCCTCTCCTGACATAAGTATGTTCTACAAAACACCCCCTCCCCGGATCACATCCACCACTCCTATCGCACCCAAAACATCCCTCAACACATCCAATAAACATCCCGCCCCTCTTGGCTCTACATCCCTCTTATGGATTACACAATTCCAGTCACCAGCAACAACTGTTATCATCGGTAATCCTCGCAGAAAATAAACCAACTCATTACGAACAAAATCTTCCTTAGCACGACGACTATTTTTAGCAGGCATGTAAACCCCAATAAAACATACCTGGATATCTCCCCAAACCCCATCAACTCGAACAATCCTACCCTCGTAAAAGGGCTGGTTTCCCTGACCCCAACAGTAACCTCCCTTTTGAAATTCATTATACTTCCCGTATACGTGACAAAACCATTCAGACTCAAGTCCCTTCCACACCTAAAATTATGCTCCTGAAGGCAGCATACATTAACTCACAGTCGTCGCAAAGTCACTTCTACCCACCTCTTCTTAACCTTCGCACGGAGGCCATTAACATTCATATTAAAAAACATGAAAACTATAACGTAGGTTTTCCTCTCTGCTTCTGCACCCTATGTAATCCCGATGGGACAGTACCGCCAAGTGCACAACTCCCTTTCCCTAAACCTCCATTCCTTCCTAGCAATGTCCCTTTCCCACTCTTCGCCACTTCTGCCCAGGCCTTTTTACCAGATCTCTGACCAGGCGTTAAAACATCATCGCCGGCCACCTCACTAGACCATTTATGGGATGTACCCGTGCAAAACATTACATCATCCCCTTCAACCTGATGCACCTCGACCTCCGTTACCACATTCGATAACCGGGAAGGTGAATTGACCTCAACACCATCAACACAACCGAGTCGTAACTCATCCACCTCAGTCACCACCTCCGCAGTCAATATGTCAACCGTTGTCAGACTATCAAGCATCCTTTGAAGGTCCTCTAAAGTAGGATCCCAAAATCCCGCCTCCTCGCCGACAACATCTCCATCAGACTTATTCTGCCCTGACTCCTGAGTCGGGACCTGCATATCCATAGATAAAGTCTGCATGAACACCTCTTCCGCAGGAACTTCGTCACTCCATTTCCCAGTGGTCGTCTCAACTCCAGCAGCCTCTGACACATCCAGCTCCACCAGCGGTACCACACCCTCCTGCACCTCCCGAGCAGCAACAGATGTTTGATCTTCCGAGGCTCATCGTGGCAGGTCCTGTCATTTCTCACACATCGCCGCCATATGTCCTGGGGACCTGCAGAGCCGACAGGTGCGTATCTGCCCAGGGTATGTAATGTATACCTGAGTCTTGAAGGCTTCCATTAACACATACGATGGAATCTGCCATCGCAGAGTCATTTTAAGGACAAAAGAGCCCACCGGCATTCCGGCATACACACCCTGGGCGCAACGCCCCACGGTAGCTGCATGAATAGCTCCAAACTGTCCGAAAACCTTCCACACGTCCACTTCATTGTCTTCAAATGGAGTATTCCGAATTCGTATCCAAGAATAATGCATAGATACATCTCGTAGACATACCTCCAAGCTAGTTTGGACCACAATCCTCCGTTCCTGATACATGTCCACAATCGCCTCGTAAGCACCAGTGCTGGAAAACTTGACAAAGATCCTCACGACTCCATTAAGGGAAACCCCATACAGATCAGAAACCGGGATCCCGTAAATGTCACTAATTATCAAGGGCAGCAGCACAACAGCCGTACTAGGGTAAACAGCTCCCTGCAAGAGCTCAATACAAACGGTGTTTACATGTCACCTATAACTGGAAGCCATCTTGCAGACAACAATGTTGTATAGAACTGCCACCAGGGAACCCAGAAAGCACACCCTTCCACCGCCAAGGTTGGGCTGCCCGCGTATGTAATTAGCTGCTTTTTAATTGTTCATTATTACTGGATAATAGAATGTGAGTCTACCTGGAGTCTACCTGGAGAGAATTCCAGGGGTCAACGCTGTATTGTTGGTGTAACCGAAAATAAAAATGGGGATTGCATAATGAACCATCACACCAGCGGGAAAACGCTAATAATATGGCGATGTATTACTGATAGTATAATTGAATGTTTTATTAATTTGAGCATCTATGAGGCCAAAACAGTGTGGCGAGGCCTCACTAATGGTTCAAAGCAACTATGATCTTCGTGTGCTGGAGTGCTGAGAAATTTGCCCTTGAAGCAGTCACAATAAGACAACATTGGGAATGTCAATGAAATGCGATGTCATCACAGCTCACCCAGGGATGTACGCCATTGTTACCTAGCAACTAGATTACTGACTGTCAAGTTTAGGTTCTAATTATTAGGTACCTGGAGTTTACCTGGAGAGAATTCCAGGGGTCAACGCCCCGCGGCCGGTCCGTGAACAGGCCTAATGTTGGATCAGAGCCTGATCAACCAGGCTGTTACTGCTGGCCGCACGCAGTCCAACGTACGAACCACAGCCTGGCTGGTCAGGTACTGACTTTAGGTGCCTGTCCAGTGCCTGCTTGAAGACAGCCAGGGGTTTGTTGGTAATCCCCTGATGTATGCTGGGAGGCAGTTGAACAATCTTGGGCCCCTGACACTTATTGTGTTGTCCCTCAACGTGCTAGTGGCACCCCTGCTCTTCATTGGGGGGATGTTACATCGCCTGCCGAGTCTTTTGCTTTCGTAGGGAGTGATTTTCGTGTGCAAGTTTGGTACTAATCCCTCGAGAATTTTCCATGTGTATATAATAATGTATCTCTCCCGCCTGCGTTCTAGAGAGTACAGGTTTAGGAACTTCAAGCGTTCCCAGTAATTGAGGTGGTTTATCGCAGTTATGCGTGCCGTGAAGGTTCTCTGCACATTTTCAAGGTCAGCAATTTCACCCGCCTTGAAAGGTGCAGTTAGTGTGCAGCAATATTCCAGCCTAGATAGAACAAGCGATCTGTAAAGTGTCAACAGGGGCTTGGCATCCCTGGTTTTGAAGGTTCTCATTATCCATCCTGTCATTTTTCTAGCAGATGCAATTGCTACGGTGTTATGGTCCTTGAAGGTGAGATCCTCTGACATGATCACTCCCAGGTCTTTGACATTAGTTTTTCGCTCTATTGTGTGGTTGGAATTAGTTTTGTACTCCGATGAGATTTTAATTTCTTCACTTTTTCCGTATCTGAGTAATTTAAATTTCTCATCATTGACCTTCATATTGTTTTCTGCAGCCCATTTAAAGATTTGGTTTATGTCTGCTTGGAGTCTTGCAGTGTCTTCAATGGTGGACACTGTCATACAGATTCGAGTGTCATCTGCAAAGAAAGACACAGCACTGTGGCTTATATCCCTGTCTATGTCCGATATGAGGATGAGGAACAGGATGGGAGCAAGTACTGTGCCTTGTGGAACAGAGCTTTTCACAGTAGCTGCCTCAGAGTTTACTCTGTTGACTACTACTCTTTGTGTTCTACTTGTTAGGAAATTATAGATCCATCTACCAACTTTTCCTGTTATTCCTTTATCACGCATTTTGTGTGCTATTACACCATGGTCACACTTGTCAAAGGCTTTTGCAAAGTCTGTGTATATAACATCTGCATTTTGTTTGTCTTCTAGAGCACCAGGACCTTGTCGTAGTGGTCCAGTAGTTGGGACAGACAGGAGCGGCCTGCTCTAAACCCATGCTCTCCTGGGTTGTGCAATTGATGGGTATCAAGATGAGTGGCGATCTTGCTTCTTAGAACCCTTTCAAAGATTTTTATGATATGGGACGTTAGCGCTATTGGTCTGTAGTTCTTTGCTATTGCTTTACTGCTCCTTTGTGGAGTGGGGCTATGTCTGTTGTTTTTAGTAACTGCGGGACGACCCCAGTGTCCATGCTCCCTCTCCATAGGATGTTAAAAGCACGTGATAGGGGCTTCTTGCAGTTCTTGATGAACACGGAGTTCCATGAGTCTGGGCCTGGAGCAGAGTGCATGGACATGTCATTTATTGCTTTTTCGAAGTCATTTGGCGTCGTGGTGATGTCAGATAGGCATGCGTCTGTCAAGTTCTGTGGCACTCTCATGAAAAATTCATTTAGGTCTTCGATTTTCAGTCTGGTTAGTGGCTCGCTAAAAAATGAGTCATACTGGGACTTAAGTAACTCACTCATTTCCTTGCTGTCATCTGTGTAGGACCCATCCGTTTAAGTAGGGGCCCAATACTGAATGTTGTTCTCGACTTTGATTTTTCATAAGAAAAGAAATACTTTGGGTTTCTTTAAATTTCATTTACACCTTTTAGTTCTTCCCGCGTTTCTTGATTCCTGTAAGATTCCTTTAGTTTTAATTCAATGTTTGCTATTTCTCTGACTAGTGTCTCCTACGTATTTCAGATATATTGGCCTCCTTTAGCCGCTCCGTTATTCTTTGCCTTCGCCTGTATAGGGGGCGCCTCTCTCTTCTAGTTTGCATCTTCTCCTCATTTTCCTTAAGGGAATTTGCCTTGATCAAACCTCTAGTGCCACAGAGTTAATTTGGTCTAGACATAGGTTAGGATCCGTGATGCTTAGGCAATCTTCCCAGTTTATATCATTTAGGACTTGGTTTACTTGGTCCCACCTTATGTTTTTGTTATTGAAGTTGAATTTGGAGAAGGCTCCCTCGCGGCTGATCACATTTTGTTGATATGGGGCTTTCCCCATGCATGTCTGGACCTCTATTATGTTGTGATCTGAGTATATTGTTTTTGATATGATGACATTTCGTATCAGGTCATCATTGTTGGTGAAGATGAGGTCCAGCGTATTCTCTAATCTTGTGGGCTCTACTTTATGCTGGTAGGCGTTAGGACCTAAATAATGAAGAACTAATCTATGGTGAGTACTTCAGTCACATTATGTTCTATAACTTTTTTGAATAAGAAGCATATATCATTTACCAGCGGTGGACTCAACAAACCCATCATACAGTTCACTTACTATATAATAATTATCCGAGTTTTTGGTAATAATTTTTGTACATTTAAAATTTGATAGGCCCGACTTTGCTTGTGGGTGGGAATGAGTGTGTGTGGGTCTCGAGAGGCATGGTGCCGCCTAGTGTCTCTGAAATCCCACCTAGCTCTGAGGTACAACTAACAGTAATTCAATAAATGGTTGCTTAATTGTGCCCTCTTAAATTATGTAGACAAAATATTTCAGCAATGTGCCTGTGAACCTCATCCTCATAATTTCCCACAGTGAGAGTGATGAAAAAGAAACATAACTAGTTAAGAATACATGCAAAGTATTGATTATCCAACAATTTACAAGAATCAACAGCATGTTCCATGTGAAAATCTTAAATCTATAGTTAACAAGGCCAAGACATCAAATCCCCAAATGCAGCTATCTCAGGAAACTGTAAGATAAGAGATGGCATCAGATACAAACAAATGTTAAACAGAACCTTTAGCTTGGGAAACCTTTTTCAGTCCCGTTGAACTGATACAGCTTCCCAGAGCAATACGCCTCCTCAGTCAATATCTTAGTACCACATATTGTGGTACTAGGATACTCACTGAGGAAACTGTTGCCACAAGTCATTCATGTAATTATGGTTCACGATATCCCCATCCCCATGCTGAAGTACCCAAGCTGAGTGCGATATTTCATTTTGTTTGGACACTAATCCTGAATGAGAAATTTAGCATGACATAAAATCTATCCTTGTGAAAGGTGTGTTATGAACATAGTTTTTGTCTTTCCTTGTAAAATGTCAAACAGATAAGGTGGTATATCTAAGTTTGGTAACAAAAAATATAAATGAAAACAAAATAATATAAATATTGAACCAACAATGAAATTAGAGTAATTAATTAAAAAAATATTGGTTAAAACCAAGCCTGACGAGCTACAATTAATAAGGATTACGTAAATATATACATAAAGCTCACGATAAAACATTGGATAGTTTAAAAAGTAGGCTAAACAAATACGTGAATAGTAGAACTGTTGTTGAATCTAAGGTTATAGATGACTGGGAATAATTTGGATAAATGTTTGAGTGAGAAGAAGTGTGATATTTAGGAAGAACCTATTAAGTATGGGCCAGTTGGTCTGGTTGAAGTGTTCCTGTATTTTAATGTTCTTATGAAACACTTCCAGAAATGGCAAACGTAGACAAGGTGTAACAAATCCTTAAAACCTCACAAGCCATCATGAAAAATATCTGAAAAAAAAAATTCACTTTACATGGCCAACTGAGATTATAAAACTGGCTTGTCTTAACACTGAACAACTGTATCTTCAAGTTAAGGCAGAGTTGGAAGAGGCTGAAGGGCTTAATGATGATCGGATACACAACGACTGGAAGCTGGTAGGAAAACATGGGAAGAAGACGGAAGACTGCTAAGGAGGCCACCAATTTCTTCTCGGTGGTGCCAGATGAGTGGGGTAGACAATCCAGGACATTCTAACGACGATCTTCGAGAACGTAACCTCCAGCGAAGGTAAGAACTTTGTTCTTGTTGGGGATAGTTACTGATAAGGCTCTCATTTTTTTTTCCTTTTAGAGACAGGAAGAGGAGGCAGAGGGTGCATTTTTCAGGAGCTGGGATGCAGGTGTCATTAACCATCTTTACATTAGTACTGGAGGCATCGATGTTGGCAAGTGTAGGTGCGAGGACCTGATTACCAGGTATAGGTAAGCATTAGACATTGTATGGAAGAGGGAGGGCGCCTTGTAATACGTAGCATTTTGCTAGGAAGGGGCACTAGAAACGAATGGTTGTCTCGATCAATTAATAATTGTTGACTGGACAAACAATATGGAAATTGTAGAATCCTTCAGAAACAGGGACCACTTCTACTGTAGCTATGACATGCATGCAAGGAATGGAGTTCATTTATCTAGAACAGGAGTGGGAGCATTAGTTAGTTCAATGGAAGGAGCTGTTAAGAATGTAAACTAGAAATAGAAGTACAGGGATTTTGTTGGGAAAAATAGATTGGTAAAGACAGTGACAACAGAAATTGTGGATAGGCAAAAATGAACAGGGAAAAGATACAGACGAACAATCATCTTAACATATTTAACACAAAAAGTCGAAATGCTAGAAATAAGATGAACGAATAACGTTTGTTTGCATATACGGGAAGCTGATGAGTTTTGTAATAATTGAGACATGGTTTAATTTGAAGAGTGTGGGCGTGATTACCATGTGCCACATTCAATGGTTTATGTTCTTCCCTGTTGGTAGAAATAACGGGAAGGGAGGTGGGGCAGCATTATATGTTCAAGAAAAAATATATTGTTGCATAATACCAGGTAAAATAGTCACACAATCTGTTTAGGTCAAATTCCCTGAAGAACGTGAAAACTGATTTTAGGTGTAATATACTGACCCCAAACTTGGAAAGCGACAAAGGGACACTTCTCTGGAACGAAATTGTTAGGGCTTCAAGACACGATAACTTAGTAATAGTAAGATTTTTTTTTTTTAAGGAATTTATAATAAAACCAACCAGAGCAAACAATCTGCTTGATCTGGTTTTGTTAAACAAGAGGAGCGTCATAAATAATCCAAAGATCACTGAAGAGCTTGGCACAAGTAATCACAAATCTATTACCTTGAATATGATGTAGGAGAACGAGAAAAAGAAATACAGTATAATTCCCCTATTTTCGTTCTGCTGATTATAATGGGCTTAGGGAACACCTGTCTAGTCTAGACTGATTATTTATCTGTGTGGCGTGCGCCGAATGTGTTACATTTTTATTCGACGTTCGTCACACACCTATATGGCATGTCCTTTAGACCAGTGAATTAACAATTCAGTGTAGCAATTCTGAGGCCCGGACTGCTGCGCTTACTGTTAGTTCAACTAGCTAATCACGTGAAAGTCCAGCACTTCAGCCTAGGTGACACCTTCAATACACCTAGTTGGGGAAGCAGACTTCTACTTCCTCTCTTTGTGACCACTGTTGCTTTGAGTGGCTTTCATTTGTACCATTTCCAATCTGTTTTACTCTTTGTTTTACATTGTACATATCGTATATATACTGGTGAAAGAATACACGGGTAAAGAAATCTACGTCTGCTTGTTTGCCTTGTCCTTGCTCAGCCCTGCTGAGTTGTTTTGACTTGCTGACTCAGTTACGACCGAGTGCAACATGCCAATGATTCAGTTCACGAAGAACTTACAATTGCGAATGGAACTGCGAATATGACATTGTTCTTAATAATGAAGAGTGTACCCAAGGCATATATATTCCGCAGAGAGAAATTAGGTCACATGAAATTGATCCCAAATGATATGTAGGAGACTAAAGCACCTATTAGGGGAGAAGAGATGAATTTACAAGCACATCAAAAGGGGAGAGGGTAACCTTATTAGCTAATATGTTTATATTAAAATCAAAGTAAGGAGGGGGATTAGAAAGGCTAAACACGAGTCTAAAATTAAGGTAGCTAATGAATCACAGACAAGTTCAAAAGCGCTCTTTCAAGTGTATAAGACAAAGATTAGGGTAAAAATATGTTCACTGAGAACTAAGTCAGAACAGGAAATGTGTTCTCTTTTTAATAATTATTTCCTATCAGTCTTCACACATGAAGTCATAAATGATATCCCAGCAAATAATAATTATACAGGGTCTAAAGAAAACTAAGCAGTATTACGGCCACGAGAGACACGGGTATGAAACAAGTAGACAAACTAAAATATACTAAGTCCCCGGGCCCCAAAGAAATGTTTTCAATGGTACTTAAAGAGTGCAATTGAGAACTTAGTCAGCTAGTAACAAGACTGTTTAATTCATTACACTAAACTGGTGTTGTGGCACTAAACTGGTGTTGTGGCACTAAACTGGTGTTGTGGCACAGATGTAGACTACAGCTAATGTAATTCTCATCGTTAAATTATGAGGTAAGTCAATCCCATTAAATTATCGCCCATTAAGCTTGACGTCAATAGTAGGCAAATTATTTGAATCAATTATAGCAGATATACTACGAAGCCCTAATGAACATGATTTGATTATTGTCTCAACACGAATTCACAAGAGGTCGTTCCTGCCTAACAAAATGGAGGCTTATGTACTGCTTATGTACACACATATATATATATATATATATATATGCAAAACAATCGCAGACAGGGATGTTAACATGCAAGACAAGCCACGGGAGGGGGGCAATCTTTAGCTCAAGTACTTTCACACTTCTCAGTGCATCATCAGGAGCTGTGCATCGTTGCAAAGGCAACAACAGGAGAACTAGGGTAAGTTTTCAGAGAGTGGTAGTGTGGAGGCACCCGCCAGTCTCAGACTGTCTGAGAGGCAAGAAAACACCCAATACCTTTCCCCGGACATAGGCTCCCCCCTCCATCTTCTCACATTCACAATTACTCATTTGCTTTCAGAACCTTCCCGACCTAATAAAAAAATACATTTACCCGGTCTTCCCCCCTTACACCTGATTGCCATAGGCGACGCTCACCCCGACTCACACAGAAAAGTAAACTCATCCCACCTAAATAAAAAGCAATCACTCATCACACTCCTGGGAACCCCCACCCCAGGGATGCCCAGCCCCCATAGTCTGACATCACCTATATGATAACAAAATTCCTACTGTCAACCTATAGTAGGACGCCGGGAACATTTTTTCCCACGCCCTCCCATACAGCATGCCATTCCTACTAGTCGTTCTATAGAATTGCGCCACCATAGCCCTGATCCTCACTTCACCCCTTTCGTCCCTTAAATCCCACTACACTTGTAAATAATCTGCAACCAAGTACATTACCGCTCTCCTTACCTCATCATTTTTTTTTTTTTTTTATTGAAAAAACAATTACAAAACACATGACAATACGGAGACAGAAGACAGAGTGATAACTTTAAATACAAGCACAAACTGTGCTTGGCTAAGCAACAACAAAGGTTAACAAAATTTTCCCTACTTAAGAAAACATACAAAGCATAAAAACAATGCACAAAACCAGAAAAACTTGTCAATCAATTCTTACCATCCATGAACAGGAAAAAATAATAACCATATGTACATAATCCCGAAGGACATAAATCACAAACAGCCACTAAATGACGTAAATGACAGTATAACAAAATATACTAATTATAGTCATCTCCCAAGTGCTTATTATTCACCCGTCTGTAAAGTACAGACAAAGACCCAATGAACTTTATTACATTACAAAATTAGAAGACAATATAAACACATCAATTGTAACAATATAATAATTATATTAACAGCGCCATCCCCTACAAAACTACACACACTGTTGATCATTAACATCAATAATTAAGTTACACAGTAAGCAAAAACATACCTATTCACCAGTGTATAATTACGTAATAGCACAGAACATATGACTCATCTCCAAAACTGAAAACTTTTTTATACAATATAAAAACAAAGGTAAAGGAATGATGTCATTCCGAAAAAGTAGATTAAGTCTATAAGGATAGATCAGCCTGCACAATAAGCAAATTAATATTTACACAAACACAATTAACAAAGGTAGACAGTTTACAACACAAAATCTACCCAAAACTGCCGTCCACAACAGTAAGGCACAACATGGAACATGAGAAACCCATCTCATGAAACCTTAAGTTACATACAACATGTTGGAAAACAGTTCATACCCAAGTATGTGAAAAAAAATAAGAACCCCATATAAGCACAGCTTAAAGGGAACTTTCTACACCTATAACTATACATCACCAGTCTAGTAGGTTATGAAGAAAAGCCACTATGGTTACCCCTGACACCTTTACTCCATAGGGGTTCCCTCCCACCCCGTCTCCCGTCATACCACACACATCGCACATTCCAGTCATGTGTCATATACCCGCTGAGTCCACCGTCACCCACCCACCCCTCCTCTTCATTCATACGTCCTTCCCCACCATGTATACCCACCTCCCTGTCGCCGGCCAGTCCTTTTAAACCCCCTCACAGCTCTAGTAAACTACCCACCGCCAACTCCCTATAACCCACAGAAAAAGCTGAATCCCACCTCCGACCATAAAGATCCCTATTTCTACATTTTGTCCTATAAAACACAGCAGCCAAAGCCTTGACTTTACACTCCCCCGACACCCCTCTCATTCCCCATGACACATACAAGTAGTCTGCCACTAGGTACAATACCGCCCGTCTCACCTCCCTCCCACCCTCCCACATCAAAGCTCAAGGCCCGTAATGTTGAAAGCCCTCTCCCCCCCCCACCCTGCGTAACACCTTCCCAAACCATTCACGCACAACTTTCAACAAAGGACAAAAATACACCGCATGATACGCTGTATCCTCCTCCCCGCATCTATCACACAGCCCTCCCTCCCCTATCCCCATACGGAACAAAATTGCCTAATTGCCTTCCATGCAACGATCCCCATTAAAAACCTATAGACAAATTCACGTACTCTGGGTTTGAGCCACAACTTTCTTAATCCCTTCCATATACCCATCCTACACAGGGTATATCGCTGCCCCATGCAGCACCTCCCCATGCACCCCTCCCCTGCCCAGGAGACTCACAGTGATCCTCCTCGGCTCCTTAACCACCATGATTCGCCTCAACATTCCTTCACACTCCCTCAGATCATTCCCCTTCCACCACCTTCTGACATCTTCCATAACCAATCCCACTCTCCTCCCACGCACCCCACCCACCCTGAGGTATAGATGCTTAATGTAAACACATTGCAGACGCCTTGCTAACGGGATGAGCCCCAAACCTCCTTGACGTACCCTCGTCATTACCACTTCCTTACTTAACCACGCCCTCCCATAACCCCATATATAACGTAATGCCCTTCTCTGCAATTCCTTCACATCCTCAAAAATAATGGGAAACACCGCCGCCACATGCCACAGTTTACTAAACACTAATGAATTAACGATCAACACCCTCTGATGCAATGTGACGTCCCCAGGCTGCCATCCACCCATACGCTTAATAGCCTCCCTTACTACCACCTCTGCATTAACCGCCCGGGCCTCCACAGGGTCTGCCCGGTACACCACCCCACAAATCTTCACCTGTTCCACTATTGCCCACCCCCTGCCCTCACCAAGCCTCCCCCCTACCCACCTACCTACCTCCAACAATTTAGATTTCGCATAGTTTACTTTCATCCCAGTAGCCTTCCCAAAAATCTCTACAAAACGCCCCACATTCACTAACTCCTCTACATCTCTCACTAGTACAGTAGTATCATCCACATATCCAACTATCCCTATATCCCCTTCCGTCCCCTCAGCCCTTCCTCCTGAAACTAAACGATAAAAGGGGTCTTGCATGCAAGCAAACAATACCTGGGACAAGGGGCAGCCCTGTCTTAAACCCTTATCCATAGGCACCTCCATTCCATCTTACCATTTATCTGTATCCGAACCTTGGCTCTCGCATACAGAGTCTCTACCCACCCTACTAATTCATTCCCAAAACCCTGCCTCCTCATGATATCATACAACATACTCCTGTCAACACTATCATAAGCCACACTCCAATCGATACTCAATACCCCCCGTCCTTCACCACTCTCAATAAAATCCCTAATTTGACCATGACCCACACCCATGCTTCTACCTGGGATTCCGCATTGTCCCTTATGTAAGACCATTCCCACCACCTTCTTAAGCCTATTACCTAGTACCTTTGCGAAGATCTTATAATCGCACACATTAAAGTTATAAATCTATAATCCTTCATCGTCCTACATTCCTCTTTTTCTTCACCAAAACTATAACCCCAGTGTTCTGCATGCTACCCAATACCCTCCCATTCTTCATACAATTGAATACTTTAACTAAACAATCCCTCTCCCCTCCCTCTTCCTCCTGCAAGTACTTGTTTACCCAGTGATCTACATAGTTACTTATTCCCTCAGTAGTTCAGAGCAATTATCCTTCCCTATACCCCCCAACTCGCGACAGACCTCCAACATCATCATAGTTGTGTCCCTCTGCCTCTTCTTAAACCGTCGGAGAACACAGGCCGATGGCCTGTCTCCCCACAAGACCTCCTCTAGTCCTCCTCTCACGCGTGTCGCATTAAATCACTCATTCTGCAGTTCTCTCAGACGCTCTTTCAGAATACCCATCTCATCCATCCTAGAATTCCTGCCCCTTTTGTAACAATCCTCCAGTTGACCCTCCAAGTACCTCTGTAATCCGAATTTCCCCAATTCTCTTCCCTGCCCATTTTTGTATAATACTTCCTAATACACGGCTTTGCCCACATTTCCACCAACTCAGTAAGTCTCCGCATTCTGACCTCTCTCCCATTGCCCCTGCCACCATGCAGCAAAACTTTCTCCCTCACCAACTCCCTGCAGTAAACTTATATTCAATTTCCAGTAGCTGTCATACCTTTTAATCATTCCTTCCCAGCTAATATCTCCCAACACACCCCTATGATCAGAATATCCCACGTCCATAGCTTCGACCCTACCAACCTGTATCTCCTTAGTTACATAATCCTATCTAGGCGCGCCTGATATCCTCGCTCACGAAAGTGTGCTCCACACACCATCCTCCTCCTCTAACTACATCCATCATCCCGGCTGCTCCTAATACCTCCTCAGCACTCGCAGGACACAGCCCGTTCCCTGGGCTCTACATCCTTACCCCGTATGACACAGTTCCAGTCTCCTCCTATAATGGTTATCTCAGGCAGTCCTCTCAAATGATCCAGCAAAACATCCTTTACAAAACGTTCCTTAGTACTCCTGCAGAAATCCGCCGGCATATACACACTTATAAAACTCACGCGCACGTCACCCCACCCCCCGTCCACCCTCACCACCCTACCCTCCTCACCCGTCTCCCACGCTAATAACTTAAAAGGACTGACCTCGCGCATGACCACAGCAGCCCCTCCCTTTAATTTCCCTGAATCACCTGCATACACTCTGTACCCATTCAAACACAATTCCCTCGCACACCTGAACTTATGTTCTTGTACAAAACAAATATCTACCTGAAAAAGTCGCATAGTCACCTCAAGCCACCGTCGTTTCACCTCGGCCCGAAGACCGTTAACATTTACAGTGAGACTTCTGAAGACAACATAGGGGGTTTTCCTCGATACCTCTAGACTTTTGGCTCTCCTCCTTCCTTCGCCTTCACACCCTGACCACGTTTAAGCCCTTCTCTTCCTGACACCCCACCCTTACCCTTGCGGGCAGCATCTACCCATGACTTTGTACAAACTTTCTATGCGGGTGTGATCACGTCCTCATCGGACCCACCCACAGGCCTTTTACGTGAATCACTACTGTAATCCATAGCCACATTTTCCAACTGTTCGTCCTGCCTATGAACCACAGCCACCACATCCTGCACCACCAGGTTAGATTCCCCGGCATGTGATGTAATCCCACCCTCCCCAGGCAACTCCACAGACTCCACATGCCCAACTCCAGGCTCTAAAGGGGACTCTTCTCCAGGTGAGCCAAGAAAGTCTCTGAGGGCATCTTGCAAAATATGGGGCAAGTCCCCCTGCAAAATCTCCCCATCCACAGAAGCATTCCCCCCCTCCGGCTTTTCTGCACCCGAGCCTTCAGGCAGTGTCTCACAGGTGACGCCCGTCTCATCCACCTCATCACTCCACCGCTTACTCTGTCGCACACTTGGTGGTACTTGCACCACACTCTCTGTCCTGTCAACCACCTTGTCATCCATGCGTTCTTCCTGACGACGGTCCGTCCTCCTCCCACAAGCAGCTGCAACATGATCATACGCCCCACATAGTCTGCAGGTTCGTTGTTGACTGGCGTATGTGACGTAGACTTGAGTCCTAAAATCATCAAGGACAACATACGAAGGTATAGGCCGTCGGAGAGTCATTTTAAGGGAATATGACCCTTCCTGTAATCCTGCGTAAATTCCATCGGTCCATTTGCCCATCACAGCCGTATGCAACTCTCAAATTGTTGAAACGCTGCTCGAATATCCTCATACAAAACTTTAAATGGCACGTTTCGGACTCGAATATAGGTATAATATCTTGATACGTCTCTCAAGCGTACCTCCAGGCCAGCGTTGATCACCATCGGTTTGTCCTGGAAGCTGTCCACAATCCTCTCATATGCCGCTGTTGTAGCAAACTTGATGAAAATTCTGTGCGCCCCATTCAGCGCTATGCCTCGTAATTCCTCAATTCCAATGCCATAAGCATCACTGATAATCGCAGGCAATAAAACATTCGAATTATCCGGGTACACTGCTCCTCGCAACACTTCAACACACACGGTGTTGATCCTCCTCCTTCCTCCAGTCGCCATCTTGCTGAAAATCAGTAACTCTCTCGTTGGCCACCAGGTGTCAGCAACAAGAGAACCACTCAGTGCGATTGCCAGGCGGCGAATGTTCTCATCATTAACTCCTCCTATGTCATAGCTTAACGCTCTCAACGTTGACAGACCCCCGCCCCCCACAGCCCGTATGACCCTCCCAAGCCATATCCTCACATGGCCCAATCCATCACAAACATATACTGCATGATATGCAGTATCAATGTTCCCACACCTTGCACATTCCGCACTCCTGATTAAACCCATATTATACAGCATAGCCCTGGACGCTAGGACTCCATGTAAAAACCTATATACAGTAACCCTGACCCTTGAAGGCAATTTAATTTTTACAAAACTCTTCCACACTCTACCCCAATCATACATAGGATAAACCACTTCCCCAAGTACCAGATCTTCCCCCATATCCTTCCTTCGTCTTACCTTTGCCAATACACCCACCTTCACTTTCCTCGGCTCATGAGCCACTAACATCACACGTAACATATCCTCACACTTTCTCAATTCCTTACCTGTCCACCATTTACATACACCCTGCATGACCTTAGCCACCCTCACTCCCCTGACACCCGCCACCCATAAAAAATGCTGCCTCACATATATTCCTAACAAACAATCGTGCAAAGATATAAGTCCCATTCCCCCCAGCCTCACAGGCATCATAACTACCTCTCTATTGAGCCAGTGCCTCTCAAATCCCCATACATACCTAAGCACTCTCTCTTGTAACCTTCTAATTTCCCTACCGGCTAACGGGAACACCGCTGCTATGTGCCACAGCTTACTATATATTAAAACATTCACAACGATAACCCTCTGTAATAAAGTTACCTCACTAGGCTTCCACCCCCCATTCTTTTAATAGCTGACCCAACCACTGCAACTGTGTTCTCCTCCCTCGCCCTTTCTAAGTCAGTACAATAAATTACACCACAAATCTTTAAACTACCAACAGCCAACCAACCATACCTTTTCCCCAGTGCATTCCCCACCCACGAACCTACCTCAAGCAATTTTGATTTTATTTTATTAACCCTTAACCCCGTAGCACTACCAAACACACTAATAATTCTGCCCTCATTTCGCAACCCTTCTTCATCCCTCACTAATATAGTGGTGTCATCTACATTTCCTATAATACCCACGTCATTTCCCCCATCATTTCCCGTTCCTACCACCCTCTCCCCGACACCTTCTGACATTAGCCTGTAGAACGGATCCTGCACACAAGCAAACAGGATTTGTGACAAGGGACAACCTTACCGCAAACCCCGTCCCATGCACACCGCCTCACCCACTCTCCCATTCACCTGCACTTTCACACTTGCTCCCCTATACAAAGTGCCCACCCATTTAAGAATTTCTTCACTGAACCCTTGTTTTTTCTTTACAGATACTAGCATTCCTCTTTCCACACTATCATACGCTCTCGCCCAGTCAACCCCTAAAACTCCTCCTCCTTCCCTAGCCTCTATAAAATCCTCTATCCGATTATGTTCAACCCTCATGCATCTGCCGGGTATTGCCCTTCTGCTACAACCTTCCTCAATACTTTTTTAATCCTATTTCCCAATATCCTAACAAATATCTTGTAATCTGCACATAATGTGATTGCTCTGTAATCATTGACTGTTATTACTACCTTCCCTTTCGGCACCAAAACCACAACCCCGACATGTTGATCACCTCCCAAGAGCTCGTTTGTTTTCATACTGTTAAAAAGGCACACCAGACATTCCCTTAACACCTCCCAATTACTCTTGTAAAAGTCGCTCGGTATTCCATCTATACCCGGCGGTTTTCCCTCCTGCATCCCTCTAACTGCCTCCCATACTTCTTCCTCTGTTATTTCCCCTTCCAACTCTTCTCTACTTTCTTCTCCTATCTGTGGCACTATTCCTTCCAAAATTATGTCCCTATCCCCCACTCTTCCATTCCCTGCAAGATAAATATTGATTGAACCATTTCTCTACATAACTCATTCCCTCTGTTGAACATAAGACTTGCCCCTTCCTATAACCTTCCAAATCCTCTTCAACACGCAAAGACAAAATGGTCATATCCATTCTACGTTTTTGGAACTTACGTAATACTGTCAGCGACGGTTTGTCACCACAAAGTATATCTTCTACTCCCCCTGACTCTTAAAGCTTGGAAACGTACGTTTTGAACCTCCCTTAACCGTTTCCTGATGCCCGCCACCTCTACCTGATGTCTCCCCTCTCCCCTATCATTATAATACCTTAACTGACTCTCCAAGTACCTCTGCAGCCCATATTTTAATTGACCATCTATCCTAGCCTCTCCTCTATAATACTCCCTAATATTCAGCTTCGCTTTCTCAAACCACCATTTAGTTATAACCGTCTCTCTCTTCCCATCAGTCCATAACGCCTTCCACCTATCAGCAAATCTCATACTACATCCTTTTCCCTTCAATAATCTAACATTCATCTTCCAATAACTATAAAAAGTTCTTACCATGCCCAGCCATTCTAAATCTGCTATCACTCCTCTGTGATCAGAGAATCCAACATCACGAGTATGTACTAGCTCCACATTAATCGCACTAGTAATATAAATCCTGTCCAGCCTTGCCTCATACCCTCTTCGCACAAAGGTGTGCTCTATCTTCCAACTGTCTCCTCTCTGAATATCCACTACACAAGCAGCACCTAGAACCTCACGCAAAATTCACAATTCACACCCTGCTCCCACTGGCTCTACATTCCTCTTTCTTATAATGCAGTTCCAATCTCCACTTATCACTGTTATTAACGGAAACCCACTCATGTAGAATACTAACTCCTCTTTTACAAAATCTTGCTTAATTTTGCGGTTATTTACCGCAGGCAAATAAACCCTAATAAAACATACCCTTGTATCATCCCAAAACCCTTCCACCCTTACCACCCTACCCCCCTCCCTCCTCCCATTTTAATAGACGGAAAGGGCTGGAATCCCTAATGCCTGTCGCAACGCCGTCCTTTAATCTATCGGAACTCCCTACATACATCTTATTGCCATTCATACATAACTCACTTTCTAATCTATAATTATGTTCTTGAAGAAAACATAGATCAACTTTCAAACGGCGGAACGTGACCTCCACCCACTTACGCTTGACCTCAGCATGGAGGCCATTCACATTCATTGTGACACACCTGAAGCCTGCATAGGGGGCTTTCCTTGATGCTTCTGTATCTTCTGCAAGCCACTCTTCCCTGTTTCAACATTATTACTCTTATCACAACCCTTTATACCTACTTTCTCACCAATTTTTTTACACCCCAGTCCCTTGTCCCTCACCCTCACCCCTATCCCCTCTTTCCCCGTCCTGGCTACATCAGCCTACACCTTCTTATACACACCCTCTGCCCGGGCATGATTATATCATCTTCAGCCGATCCACTCAGCCGTTTCCGGGAACTCCCAGGCGTTTCCATGATCTCCATGTTCTCATTACAATGCACCTGCACCGCTACCACCTTCACTGGGATTGGGACCAAACTCCCCGCCACACTTTCACTCATCCCTCCCACCCGGTCCTCCTTCTCCCCGCCAACACTGCATCCACTAACTCTTCACTCTGCAGTGACTCTCCACACAATGGCCTGTCTAACATGCTCGTCAGATCTTCGAGCATAGGATCGATCAAACCCAAATCTAGCTCTACCTGCCGGACTGTGTCATCCCTTTTTCTGCTGATTATGATCTTCCGGTTTGTCAGGCATGGTATAAATATGATCCTCTGTTTCTTCCACCATCTCACTCCATGTTCTTGTCGTAACCACGCCCACATCCTCATGAAGCCTCACGTCATTGATATCCTTACTTCCATAATCATGTCGACGATGTGACTGCTGGGTCCGCCTCTTTTCACATTCTATCACCATATGCCCCGTTGATCCCCATAGCCTACAAGTGCACACTTAACCAGCATAAGTCACATATACTTGAGTTCTAAATCCCTCCATGCGCACATATGAAGGAATTTGTTGTCGTAGCATCATTTTCAACATATATGAGCCTTCAGGGAAACCAGCATATAGCCCTTGCGACTATCGACCAACCGATGCTTCATGTATTATTCCGTAATGTCCAAATGTTTCTCTGATGTCATGCTCCAAAGCCTCATATGGAATATTACGAATCCTTATCCAACTGAAGTAGCGAGAAACATCACGTAACTTCACTATTAACCCTGGGTTCACCTCCATGCATTGTTCTTGGAATTTATCCACTAGCCGATCGTAAACAGCGCTCTCCAACAATTTGACAAAAATTCGTGCTGATCCATTGAGGGAAAATGCTGTAAATCTCTCCGTGTTGAATCCCGAAAGTATTACTGATAATTGCAGGTAGTAAGACATCTGCATTACTCGGGTATATTGCTCCTTTGATGAGTTCTAGACAGACCATGATGATTCGGCATTTGGAGCGTTCCGCCATTTTGCTGTGCAAACTGCAGTACCACCAACGGCCACCAGGGACTAGCTCAGAGACAACCTCTCGTGACGAGAGCTGAGCGTCGAATGAAATGTGGATCAGAACATCTAAGAATGGAAGTTTACAATCTACTTCTTTTTCTACGGAAAAATTAATAGAGGGGACAAAAGAGTTAACTCTCGGTAAAAATGTGTTCAGATCCAAATAATTCAGCCAAAGACACAAGATGTCATCCACATATCTGAACCACTTAGCTTCACTTGGCAGGATATCTTTCAGCAGCTTAGTCTCAAAGAACTTCATATAAAGATTGCTTAATAGGGGAGACGATGGATTTTCCATAGTTATTCCCTGCCTTTGAGCGCAATATTTCCCTTCAAACTCAAACTTGCTATCAACTACACACAACTAAATCAACTCAGTAATAATGTTCTTATCGAATGGCATGGGGAACTCATCTAATACTTCTTTCAGATAAGACAACAGGTCAGGAACAGGCACTCAGGTGAGCACTGCTGTGACGTCAAAACATATTAATATAAAATCGTTAGACATTTTACATTTTTTTTAATGAGGTCAACGTTGTTTTTTTATGTGGACTTCTGAGATGTTGCCAAGCATTGGAGTTAATATTTTTACCAACCATTTTGACGGTATAAGTCGCCGATCCTACTGTGCTAATAATAGGTGTCACTGGAAAACCAGGCTTATGGGTTTTAATCAAACCGTACTTATAAGGAAGTGTCGCTGACCTAGCTGATAATTGTTTAATTCCTCGTTACCTCTAAGTAAGGTTCTAAATTGTTTATTTAACTATTAACCTGGTCAAATTGATTCTTATGAAGGGGCAGGTAAGGTTCCATGTCATCTAATAACATTTTCATTTTTCCACTATAATCTACCCTGTCCATAATTACTATCGCATTTGCTTTGTCTGCTTTCGTAACGTGAAGTCTAGGATCTTTACTTCATGATATGACTTAACAAAACTTTGAGGACAATTCGGTTCCACAGGTCTGAGCAAAGCTCCATATACCATGCCTTAGCAAATGTTGAACGCTTCAGGGGGTAGATCCTTTTGTTTTTTTCCAGACTGCAAAACGACATGGCAAGGTCAACATAATTAAAGCCCCACTAATGGGCGCAAGACTTAATCCATATTCCAAGCGCTGTGTGTTGGTTCCTGGTAAGCTCAACACTCGTCAGGTTAATAGCGAACTCCGGGTTAGCATGTTGGGACAAGCCACTTTGTTCTATGAGATTGTTTAATTTCCTTGCATGTAACCATTC
Organism: Cherax destructor; assembly: GCA_009830355.1. NCBI lineage: Eukaryota > Metazoa > Arthropoda > Malacostraca > Decapoda > Parastacidae > Cherax > Cherax destructor. Next base: position 28,130 of record WNWK01014221.1, on the reverse strand, counting down.
AGTTTTCTGCTTCACTATTCTAAATCCCCTATATATGTTAGCTATTAAATGATCCTGTTACTCAAGTGGTACCATGTTGAAGAACCTATGTTTGGACTTTCTCACTTCAATGAATAACATTTTCTTTTTGTGTTTTAGCAAATCAATATTCTTAGTAATTACTAACCTGTGGAGTTGATCAAATGGAGTCGAAGACAAATTAACCAACCTGTTCTGTAGCAGCGATTTCAGTAATACCTGTTCACTGAGGCACTTTCGTAAAAACCCTAATTTTAATGACGCTTTTTGGGCCTTACGAAGCACAGATTTGTAAGAGAAAACAGCAAAAGAGGAGGAAGGAAAAGGCTAGAGAACTGAGAAAAGATTTGGCAAGTGGTGTTCATTAAGCAAAAATCACGAACAAGCGATACAAGACACAAAACAATCACAAAAGGAGTTGAATGATAGCTCTAGGCCTTTCGTGTTGCAATCAACACATCATCAGGAGCTTGAAAATCGTGCAGAAATGAGTAGGAGGTCTCAGTAGATTCGTTTGGTTGAAAATTCTTGCTAAGAATGAGGTAGGGAAGCAGGGGACGCTTAGTGCTTCAGACTTAGCAGTGCCAGGTGCCAACAACATTGACAATTATAGGAAAAGAAGATAGCACACAAGCACTGGTAATGAAATGATTACTTATCGAACTTATCCATTAGTAAAATGGTAATTATAAAATATTCGGTCGGACTTGGGGATGATATAAAAGACTACATTCTGAATAAAGATGTATCTGGCATTTGTCTTAGGAATTTTAAATGAAAATTAAGAAAAAGGGTCTAGGACAGACTCCATTAAAAAATATGGTTGATTACCTTCTATTCAGTCTTGCTGGCAGGTACCTGGCACTGTTAAGCTTGGGGCACTAAGCGTCTCCTGCTTCCCTACCCCATTATTGGCAAAAACTCCACCGAACGAGTCTACTGAGACCTCCTGCTTATTTCTGCAACATTACATGCTCCTGATGATGTGTTGATTGCAACACAATATATATATATATATATATATATATATATATATATATATATATATATATATATATATATATATATATATATATATAAATCAAAGGGGCTCGAACAGCTCTTTGTAAATTGATACTCTGACACTCTACCATTTAGGCTAACTCACGCCTTTAATAGGACGGAATCGGAACTAATACTTACGGTATTACATTCCGTCAGAGGTACCAACTATAACCCAACTGAACTCCTTCCCTTCAACAGTAGATCTGATTTTGCCCCCTCCCCCAGCCTCAAGGCCACATCGTCTATGAACTCAAATTAAGTAGTAATAAACAACTTTCGATGATAAAAATAGAAGAGTGAACGAAGTGCTCGGACTGAGGTCCGTAAATTGACAGCCCAACTTTCTACAGTCTAGGTTCGAGCCGCTCGTCCACCCTTCTGTTTATTTATGGACAGTTGTTCATAGAGTAACAAGGAGGGAGTATAAATCTGTAGTGGAAGGGAGGAAGGCGCGGTAGGAGTCGTCCTAGGAAAGGTTGAATGATGGGGTAATAAAGGCTTCGTGTGAGAGAGGTTTAGACTTCCAGTAAGAGTGCTTAAGCGTGGTAGATAAGAGCGAGTGGTGGAAAATGGTTTTTATAACTTGACATGCTGTTGGAGTGTAAGCGAGGTAAAATTTATGAAGGGATTCAGGGGAAAGGTTAGCCGGCCTTGAGTCCTGGAGGCAAAAAGTACAGTGTCTGAACTCTGAAGGAGGGGTAGAGATATGCTGCAGTTAATTGAACTTAAGTATCTGCAACCTTCAGCAAGACAGTGATGAAGTGAGTGATGATAAAAGTGATTGTCCTTGCACATGGAGGGGTTGAACTCCAGGAGCCAATTGTTGGACCAGGCCTGCAGCCTGTCAAGATGCCTTTGTAGTTCTGCCTGGTCCTCGTCCGATTGAATTCTTCTCATCAACTTCACATCGTCTGCAAACAGGGACACTTCGAAGTCTATTCCTTCCGTCATGTCGTTCACAAATATCAGAAACAGCACCGGTCTCAGGACTGACCCCCTGTGGAACCTCACTCGTCACAGGCGCCCGCTCTGACACCTCAACACATACCATGACTCGCTGCTGTCTTCCTGACAGGTATTCCCTGATCCATAGTAGAGCCTTCCCTATTATCCCTGCCTGATCCTCCAGTTTTTGCTCTAATCTCTTGTGTGGAACTGTGCCAAACGCCTTCTTACAGTCCAAGAAAATGCAATCTACTCACCCCTCGCTCTCTTGTCTTACTGCTGTCACCCTGTCATAGAACTCGAGTAGGGTTGTGACACAGGATTTCCCGTCCCTGAAGCCGTGTTGGCTGTCGTTGATAAGCTCATTCCTTTCTAGGTGTTCCACCACTTTTCTCCTGATAATCTTCTCCATGACTTTGCATACTATACATGTCAGTGACACTGGTCTGTAACTTAGTGCTTCATGTCTGTCTCCTTCTTTAAAAATTGGGACTACATTTGCTGTCTTCCATACCTCAGGTAATCTCCCTGTTTCGATAGATGAGTTGAATATTGTTGTTAGGGGTACACATTGCGCCTCTGCACCCTCTCTCGGGTCCCATGGAGAGATGTTATCTGGCCCCATCGCCTTTGAGGTATCTAGCTCACTCAGCAGCCACTTCACTTCTGCCTCGGTTGTATGTATTGTGTCCAACACTTGGTGGTGTACTCCACCTCTCCATCTTTCTGGAGTCCTTTCTGTCTCCTCTGTGAACACTTTGAATCTCATGTTGAGTTCCTCACATACTTTGTGGACGTTTCTTGTGATCTGTCCTCCTTCCTTCCTTAGCCTGATTACCTGGTCCTTGACTGTTGTTTTCCTCCTGATGTGGCTGTACAACAGCTTCGAGTCAGATTTGGCTTTCGCTGCTATGCCATTTTCATATTGTCGTTGGGCCTCCCTTCGTACCTGGGCATATTCAGTTCTGGCTCTACGACTGCTCTCCTTATTCTCCTGGGTCCTTTGCCTTCTATACATCTTCCACTCCCAAGCACACTTGGTTTTGGCCTCCCTGTACATTTGGGTGAACCACAGGCTCATCCTGGCTTTTTCATTATTCCTGTTACCCTTGGGTACAAACCTCTCCTCCGCTTCCTTGCATATTGTTGTCACATATTTCATCATCTTGTTTACTGACTTCCCTGACAGTTCTCTGTCCCACTGAACCCCGTTCAGGAAGTTCTTCATGACCCGCATAGTCCACTTTCTTGTAGTTTAGCTTCATTCATCTGGCCCTTCCTGCTTCCCCCTCCACTTGTAACTCTACTGTGTATTCGAAGCTTAAAACTACTTGATCGCTGGCCCCAAGGGGTCTTTCATATGTAATGTCCTCAATATCTGCACTACTCAAGGTGAATACTAGGTCCAGTCTCGCTGGTTCATCCTCTCCTCTCTCTCTGATAGTAACCCTTACGTGTTAGTACATGAAATTTTCCAGTACCACCACCATCATCTTAGCCCTCCACCTTTCTTGGCCCCCATGTGGCTCCAAGTTCTCCCAATCGATTTTCTTGTGGTTGAAGTCACCCATGATCAGTAGCTTTGCCCTGCTCTCATGAACCCATCTGGCCACTTCAGCCAGTGTGTCAACCATCATTCTATTACTCTCATCATACTCTTGCCTTGGCCTCCTGCTGTTCTGTGTAATACATCACTTCAATTACCACCTTGGGACCTCCAGACTGAATTGTTCCTACTGTGTAATCTCTTGCTTCTCCTCTGTCTCCTCTCCCCAGCTCATCAAAATCCCATCGGTTTTTGATCAGCAGTACAACTCCTCCACCCCCTCTGTCTTTCTTCAGGATCTGATATCCCGTTGGAAAGATGGCATCTGTTTTCATACCTGTGAGCTTGTTTTCTGTGAGAGCTATGATGTCTGGTGATGCCTCTGACTCTTTCATGCCACTCCTCCCACTTATTTGATATTCCACTGTGTTTTGAGAGGTCTGTGAGGGTGGGGGACCTGGCAGTGTACTGCAGGATTCTATAGCAGAGTTTTGGGTGGGGGCTGTGAGTGAGGATTGTGGTTTGTGTTGGGATAGCATGATTGGTTGTGGGGTTCTGGGGATGGTTCTGAGTGTGTTTGCTCTTGTTGCTCTACCCTGCTCTGGTTGTCCTCTACCGATTCTCTCCTTGTCTCTCCTCCTAGCTCCTTTTGCTTTTGTGTCCTCTCCCTCAGCTGCTGTCGTTCTGTTTTTGTTCTGTCTCAGTCTAGGAACACCCTCTTGTATTCTGCCAATTCCTTCAACTGTGGTTTCTCTTGGAGGATCCTGGTCCGCACTGTTTCTGTCATGAAAATCAGCTTGATCGGTCATTTTCTCCCCTTCAAGTACCCCCCTATTCTCTGAAAAATTGCAATCTCGGACATGTCCTCTTCACCTATTTCTGTGATGTTCTCAATCTCCTTTCTGCCTGCCGTATTTCAGTGTGTGTCCTTCCCTCGCTCTCCTGAAGCCCATGAATAAACACTGACTTTGCCCTCTCCTCCTCCCATTGCCTTTCCCTCTGCGACTCTGGTTCCTGTCTGTACATGGCTATTTTCTCCCTTGTTTTTTCCTTTAGCTCTTGGTGGCATGGTCGTACCTCTGCATTTGACCTATCTCCCTCTCCACCTGCACCCAGCTGCTCTCCCCCTTCACTCCTTGGCCCTGCTTGGTAGGCTGACAGGGCCTTAGTGTAAGTAATATATCCTTCCTTCCCATTGGGCTCCCTAGCTTCAGATGCTTTGTATTCTCTGGTCAATACCCCTGTAACTCGCTTCAGCATATTTACCTCATATTCTAGGACCCTTATCCTGGCTACTGCAGCTTCCACTTATGACTCCCAATTCTTCCTCTCCTCCTCCAACCTCTTTCCAATTTCACAGAAAGCTCTGTCTCCATTTTCCAGAAAGCTCTCCTAGTTTTCTCTCCCACTCTTGTTCCACCCTTTTGCACTGCTCTTCCGTCCATTCCTCTTTACCAGAACCATTCTCCTCTGATCCCAAGGTCCTTCGAGGCCCCCTCTGACCTACCATTGTTTTTTTTTTAGGGGGAGAGAGAAAAAAAGGGAGAGGGGAAAGAGTAAGAGAGAAGAGAGAGGTAGAGGGGAAAGAGAGAGATAGGGAGAGAGAGAGAGAAGGGAGAGGGGAAAAAGTGAGAGAGAGAAGGGAGAGGTAGAAGGGAAAGAGAGATGGGGAGAGAGAGAGAAGGGAGAGGGGAAAGAGTGAGAGAGAAGGGAAAGGTAGAGGGGAAAGTGAGATGGAGAGAGAGAGAGAGAAGAGGGAGAGGGGAAAGAGTGAGAGAGAAGGGAGAGGTTCTTTGAAAGAAGGATGGAGTTTACCTGGAGAGGTTTTCGGGGGTCAACGCCCCCGCGGCCAGGTCTGAGACCAGGCCTCATGGTGGATCAGGGTCTGATCAACCAGGCTGTTAATGCCGGCCGCACGCAAACTGACGTACGAACCACAGCCCGGTTGGTCAGGTACTGACTTTAGGTGCCTGTCCAGTGCCTTCTTGAAGACAGCCAGGGGTCTATTGGTAATCCCCCTAATGTATGCTGGGAGGCAGTTGAACAGTCATGGGCCCCGGACACTTATGGTGTTGTCTCTCAGTGTACTCGTTGCGCCCCTGCTTTTCATTGGGGGAATGTTTCATCTCCTGCCGAGTCTTTTGCTTTCATAGGGAGTGATTTTCGTGTGCAGGTTTGGTACCAATCCCTCCAGGACCTTCCAATTGTATATTATCATTCATCTCTCTCGCCTGCGTTCCAGGGAATACAGAGGAGAGAGATGGAGAAAGGGAAAGAGAGAGAGAAAAGGGAGAGTGGAAAGAGTGAGAGAGAAAAGGGAGAGTGGAAAGAATGAGAGAGAGAAAAGGGAAAGTGGAAAGAGTGATAGAGAAAAGGGAGAGTGGAAAGAATGAGAGAGAGAGAAGGGTGAGGTAGAGGAGAGAGAGATGGAGAAAGAGAGAGAGAAGGGAGAGGTAGAGGAGAAAGAGAGAGATGGAGAAAGAGAGAGATGGAGAGAGAGAGAGAGAGAGAGAGAGAGAGAGAGAGAGAGAGAGAGAGAGAGAGAGAGAGAGAGAGAGAGAGACTAGGAGACTAGAGGGGGAGGAGAATGACTAGGGGACTAGAGGGGGAGGAGAAAGATGATAAGGGAGGTGGGTGGGGTGGGTGGGTCAGAGTAGGAGAGAGAGAGAGAGCGAGAGAGAGATAAATAAATGTTTTACTTTACTTTACTAGAGAGAGAGAGAACAAGACTAGAGGGGAAAAGGAGAGGGGGAGGAGAAAGAGGATAAGGGAGGCGGGTGGGGTGTGTGGGCCAGTGTAGGATTTAGGGAGGGGAGGCTGTGAGGGGGGAGACTGTGAGTCGAGAGACCTTCTTATGCTTGTGTGCCCAGAAATAATCCTCCACCCTTATCTGCGCCTCACTGTTCTATGTGTTAATATACTAACAATATACTAACTGTAATACTAATAATGCCAACAATAACAATAATACCAATGATACTAATAATACTAATACTAATAATACTAGTACTAATAATACTAATACTAATAATACAAATACTAATAATACTAATACTAATAATACTAATACTCAGCTTCTACAAGTCTGAACACTCTGCGTGTGTGTGTGTGTGTTCACGTGGCCTTCGTATTTCCATGTATATCAATATACTAACAACATACTAATAGTAATACTAATAGTCCTAGCAATATCAGTAGTATTACAATAGTAATACTACTCTGTGTGTGTGTGTATGCGTATATATGTGTGTACGTGGGGTACCCGTGTGCACATTTGAATGTTACTGGTGGATCCCCACACTATGTATCTGTTGACTGCCTCAGTAAATGCTATTAAATGCTTGAAAATGTTATTTACTCTAGTTCTGATAGCTCCAGGAGTGTATGTGTGTGTGTGTGTGTGTGTGTGTGTTGTTGTGTGTGTGTGTGTGTGTGTGTGTGTGTGTGTGTGTGTGTGTGTGTGTGTGTGTGTGTGTGTGTGTGTGTGTGTGTGTTAGTTACTATTTTGTCCTAGGCACATGTCGATTTGACACTAGGCCTGTTGTATGTATGTGTGTATGTGTGTGTGTAAGGAAACACTTCGAAATGTTTCCGCCCCGCCGGGGCGTGTGTGTGTGTGTGTCCCACTGAACCTCGTGCAGCAAATTCCTCATGCCTGTGTAGTCCCCTCTCTTGTAGTTTGGCTTCCTCCGCTCTGCCCTTCCTGCTTCCGTCTCCACTAGTAACTCTATGTATTCGAAGCTCAGAACCATGTGATAACTACCTCTGAGGGGTTTTTCATATGTGATGTCCTCAATATCTGCACTACTTGAGGTGAATACTAGGTCCAGTCTTGCTGGTTCGTCTGCTCCTCTCTCTCTGGTAGTGTCCCTAACGTGTTGATGCATGAGGTTTCCCAGCACCACCTCCATCAAATTTGCCCTCCACGTTTCTGAGCCCCCATGTGGTTCCAGGTTTTTCCAGCCAAATTCTTTGTGATTGAAGTCATCCACAAGCAGTAGCTTTGCCCTGCCCATATGGGCCCTTCTGGCCACTTCAGCCAGTGTGTCAACTATCGCTCTGTTACTCTCAACATATTCTTGTTTTGGACTCCTGCTGTTCTGTGGTGGGTTATACTTCACTGCAATTACCACCTTGGGACCTCCAGACTGAAGTGTTCCTATTATGTAGTCTCTTGCTTCTCGTGTGTGTATGTGTGTGTTGTGTCTAATAGGCTGAACTCCATTAAAAATTAGACTTTTTCCCTTAAAAATCTTACAGATTGATAGATATATTTTTCTCATTCACAATTATATAAAGAGTTTTAGTAGAACCACAGCAGTCAGTATTCTGTTTACTATCCAGATGAGTAATTAGATCGCTAGTGAGTAGGTAAAAAGTGAGACAAATGACGTTCAGGGAAACAATGGCAACCATCAGGCATTCAGGGAAACAATGGCAACCATCAGGCATTCAGGGAAACAATGGCAACCATCAGGCATTCAGGGAAACAATGGCAGCCATCAGGCATTCAGGGAAACAATGGCTGTAAAAAAAGGCATCCTGGGGAAAATAATCACAGACAAACGACTTTCAACGAAATGATGGTAAGCATCTGGTATTCAGAAAAACAATGAGTGACAATTAACGTTCATTAACAGGCTGACAATTATCGTTCAGGAAAAGAATGACAAACACCCAACATTCATGGGAAATAATGGCAGATACCCGAGGCTTAGGAAAAATAGCAGACATACAATACTCAGGGAAAAAAAACATTAAATATCTTATAGTCAGTGGGGAAAAAATAGCAGACATCTGGCAGTCAGTGGAAATATGGCAGGGAAACCGTGCAACTGGAATGGAAGACCAGGCTATAAAAAACAAGATAGGGGGAGAACCTGATGAAGTCCACAAGACAATCAACATTTTCTTGTGAAAAGATCGATTCCATTTTCCAAGAAGCTTTCAGACCAAGTTGTCTTAGTAATATATGATCCAAAGTTTTTCGTTTCTTTTGCTTCTCTAGAGTAATAGTGAGTTTTGTGTTAATGTTTATGTTGTAGCGTGCGATGGTGGAGGCTGTGGTTGTTTGGCGGTTGTGGTGGTGGTTGTGGTTGTTTGGTGGTTGTGCTGGTGGTTGTGGTGGAGGTTGTGGTTGTTTGGTTGTTGTGGTTGTGGTTGTGGTGGAGGTTGTGGTTGTTTGGTGGTTGTGGTTGTTTGGTGGTTGTGCTGGTGGTTGTGGTGGAGGTTGTGGTTGTGCTGGTGGTTGTGGTTGTTTGGTGGTTGTGCTGGTGGTTGTGGTGGAGGTTGTGGTTGTTTGGAGGTTGTGGTGGTGGTTGTGCTTGTGATTGTGGATGTTTGGTGGTTGTGCTGGTGGTTGTGGTGGAGGTTGTGGTTGTTTGGTGGTTGTGCTGGTGGTTGTGGTGGAGGTTGTGGCTGTTTGGTGGTTGTGCTGGTGGTTGTGGTTGTGCTGGTGGTTGTTTAGTGGTTGTGCTGGTGGTTGTGGTTGTTTGGTGGTTGTGCTGGTGGTTCTGGTGGAGGTTGTGGTTGTTTGGTGGTTGTGGTGGAGGTTGTGGTTGTGCTGGTGGTTGTTGTGGAGGTTGTGGTTGTTTAGTGGTTATGCTCCACTGAGTAGGTTATCATGAGGCTAAGATCCTCATCAGCTGATATTTTCTTATTTTTCCTGAAAAGCAAAATACCAAGACCAAGATACAAACATAAAATTTGACTGTATTGTCAAGTTTTGTATAATAAATTAAAAATATTGAAAGATTTAATAGTACCGATACATACCATAAAATGTTTTTGAAATTCATTCTTTGACACAATACATAATTTTTCTTATTAATGTCGTAATTTAAATTGATTTCTTTTTACTTTTCCCAAGTAGATGACTACATTTCATCCTACGTGTTTTTTACATCATCCATTAAGTGCCTAAGAGACGTCACCCTGCCACCCCAGGATGCCATCAACAACGGTCGATTAACACTGTTAAGTGAACAGAAACAACAAGGGTAAGGAGACCTGCTCCTAATTATCAACTAGACACCATTAAACCCGATAGTGAGCCGAAGACTGTTACCTGATGTTTAATATCCCTCTTTAAGCATGCAAGTAATTGTCATCTCTCATGCGACAACATACTATAGCTGGATACAGTAATTTTGTTCAGACATATGTTGGACTAACCAAGGTGTGTTTGCCAGTGTTGATTCCTAACTCGCAGGCTCGCCCCTTAACTAATATCGTCGGGCTTTACCGATCCATGGCCTTCAAGGCCTCCAAACTTATTTTTTTACAAGTTTCTACTCATATACGCAGGAATTAGTAGACTAGGTGGTTGGCATCTTAAATATCCTAAGGAACACAACAATTTAGCTGAAGTACGGTTACCGTGGGAGTATTAATCCAAATGAAGTCTTTTTTTCTTCTACTTGTTGACTAAATGTTACTGACGAGTCTCTTGCTACTCCATACATTACACTTTCTGGCTACTGAATTATATTTTTCAGTACACTCCTAAAAACTAACAACACACAGTCCACGCCTCCATACATTCCTCATACATTAATACATCTATACCAACATCACACACACAGTACATACCATACTACAGTCGCGTCACACACAGTACACTCTTCCATAATAACATTACAGACAGTACACGCCTTCATGCTAACTTCACACACAGTACACGCCTCCATACTAACATTATATACGAACCATGCTTTCATACTAACACTACACACAGTACAAGCTTCCATACTAACACTACACACAGTACAAGCTTCCATACTAACACTACACACAGTACATGCTTCCATACTATCACACGCATGACATACCCAATGAACCCACCCACCTCATTACAAACTCCACCTTCACACCAACCACCCATAGTTCCTCATCAGGTCTCCCACTTTCCCATCCCTAACGTACCCCCCAGACTACAGTTTTAGAAAAGAAGTTGAAGGTTTGGTATACAAATGCAGATGGAATAACAAATAAATGTGAGGAGTGCCATGAAAGAATCAAGGAGACATCCTCAGACATAATAGCACACACAGAAACGAAACTCACCAGGATAACAGATGCAATCTTTCCACACGGATATCAAATCCTCAGGAAAGATAGAGGGAGCAGAGGGGAAGGAAGAGTTGCACTGCTCATTAAGAACCGGTTGGGATTTGAGGAAATGGAAGGAATGGATGGAATGGGCGAAAGGGACTACATAGGAACAATCCAGTCTAAGGGCAATAAGGTGGTAATTGCTGTAATGTACAACCCGCCACAGAACTGCAGGAGGCCAAGAGAAGAATACGACGAGAGCAACAGAGCAATGGTAGACACACTAGCCGAGGTGGCCAGAAGAGCTCACATGGGGAGAGCAAAGTTACTAGTTATGGGTGATTTCAATCACAAGGAGATTGACTGGGAAAATCTGGAGCCCCATGGGGAGTCCTGAATCATGGAGAGCCAAGATGATGGATGTGGTACTGGAAAATCTCATGCATCAACATGTTAGAGACACTACCAGAGAGAGAGGTGAGGATGATCCAGCAAGACTGGACCTGGTATTCACCTTGAGTAGTTCGAAAATCGAGGATATCAAGTATGAAAGGCCCCTTGGAGCTAGTGATCATGTGGTTCTGTTTTTTTATTATATAATTGAGCTACAAGTGGAGAGGGGAGCAGGAATAGGACGGAAAAAACGAAACTACAAAAGGGAAGACTACACAGGCATGATAAACTTCCTACAAGACGTTCAGTGGGAGAGAGAATTGGCAGGAAAAACAGTAAAAGAAATGATGGACTATGTGACAACAAAATGCAAGGAGGCAGAGGAGAGGTTTGTTCTCAAGGGAAACAGAAGTAATGGGAAGACCAGAACGAGTCCTTGGTTCACCCAAAGGTGTAGGGAGGCAAAAATTAAGTGCACTAGAGAATGAAAAAAGTACAGAAGACAAAGGACCCAGGAAAATAAAGAGATTAGCCAAAGAGCCAGAAACGAATATACACAGGTAAGAAGGGAGGCTTAGCGACAATACGAAAATGACATAGCATCAAAAGTCAAGTCTGAACCGAAGCTGTTGTACAGCCATATCAAGAGGAAAACAACAGTCAAGGACCAGGTAATCAGGCTGAGGAAGGAAGTTGGGGAGTTCACAAGAAACGACCAAGAGGTATGTGAGGAGCTCAACATAAGATTTAAAGAAGTATTTACAGTGGAGACAGGAAGGACTCCAGGAATTCAGAATAGGGAGGTATACCAACAAGTGCTGGATGAAATACACACAACCGAGGAGGAGGTGAAGAAGCTGCTATGTGAACTTGATACCTCAAAAGCGGTGGGACCGGACATCTCTCCGTGGGTCCTTAGAGAGGGAGCAGAGATGTTGTGTGTGCCACTAATAAAAATCTTCAACACATCCATTGAAACTGGGCAACTACCTGAGGTGTGGAAGATGGCAAATGTAGTCCCAATTTTTAAGAGAGACAGACACGAGGCATTAAACTATAGACCTGTGTCACAGACGTGTATAGTATGCAAATTCATGGAGAAGATCATCAGGAGGAGAGTGGTGGAGCACCTAGAAAGACACAAGCTTATAAACGACAACCAGCATGGTTTCAGGGAAGAAAATCCTGTGTCACAAACTTACTGGAGTTTTATGACAAGGTAACAGAAGTAAGACACGAGAGAAAGGGGTGGATAGACTGCATTTTATTGGACTGCAAGAAGGCCTTCGGCACAGTTCCTCACAAGAAGTTAATTCAAAAGCTAGAGGATCAGGCACACGTAACAGGAAAGGCACTACAATTGATCAGAGAATATTTGACAGGGAGGCAATAACGAGTCATGGTACGTGACGAGGTGTCAGAGTGGGCACCTGTGACGAGTGGGGTTCCACAGGGGTCAGTCCTAGGACCTGTGCTGTTTTTGGTATATGTGAATGACATAACGGAAGGGATAGACTCAGAAGTGTCCCTGTTTGCAGATGATGTAAAGTTAATGAGAAGAATTAAATCAGTCTAGGATCACACAGGACTACAAAGAGACCTGGACAGGCTACAAGCCTGGTCCAGTAACTGGCTCCTTGAATTTAACCCTTCCTTCAGTCATGAAGATCGGGGAAGGGCAAAGAAGACCGCAGACAGAGTATAATCTAGGTGGCCAAAGACTGCAAACCTCACTCAAGGAAAAAGATCTTGGGGTGAGTATAATACCGAGCCCATCTCCTGAGGCACACATCAATCAGATAACTGCTGCAGCATACGGGCGGCTGGCAAACCTAAGAATAACGTTCCAATACCTCACTAAGGAATCGTTCAAGACTCAGTACACCATATACGTAAGGCCCATACTGGAGTATGCAGCACCAGTTTGGAACCCACACCTGGTCAAGCACGTCAAGAAATAAGAGAAAGTGCAAAGGTTTGCAACAAGACTAGTCCCAGAGCTAAGGGGATTGTCCTTCGAAGGACAGGAGGGTTAGGGAAGAGATGATAACGACATACAAAATACTGCGAGGAATAGATAAGGTAGACAGAGACAGGATGTTCCAGAGAGGGGACACAGAAACAAGGGGTCACAATTGGAAGTTGAAGACTCCTATGAGTCAAAGGGATTTTAGGAAGTATTTCTTCAGTCAGAGAGTTGTCAGGAAATGGAACAGCCTAGAAATTGACGTAGTGGAGGGAGGAACCATACATAGTTTTAAGACGAGGTTTGATAAAGCGCATGGAGCAGGGAGAGAGAGGTCCTAGTAGCAATCAGTGAAGAGGCGGGGCCAGGAGCTATGAATCGATCCCTGCAACCACAAATAGGTGAGTACAAATAAATGAGTACACACTCCACATGTCTCACTCTCTAAACTCTTAAAAACAAAAGCATTTTGTCCTCGCAATATACTAGCAGCAGTATTGTAGGGTGACCCAACCAGTGACATTTAGTCATTTATTACTTACCTTTTCGTACGTTATTCCCGAAGTCTCATTCTGAACTCTCTGTGCAATATTTTTGTCTTTATTTACCATTAGGTTAATCTAGACTAAACATTGTTTAAGACAGAGGTCTTGAAACTATGAAAAACACATATTTACCTACTAGGAAAAGAATAGAGAAAACCGATTTTTACATATCTGGCAATGCGTTGAAGTGTAGCACCAGGAAACGTTCAAATCTCCCCTCTTATTGCTTGTGGTTCTAGAGTGGCTGAAACAACAGTAACATGAGTGGCGTGTTCTCACCTCAACATGGAGTCCTAGGGGAGGGGAGACAGCGGGGCGTAAAGTGAGGCAGGTGACGTGGGGTGAGGCAGGGACTTGGGAAGTTGCAGGGGATGTGGGGTGAGCCTGGGGTGTAGGGTGATGCAGGGGAGTGGGGTGAAGTAGAGCCGTTGGGTAAGGCAGGGAAGCGGGTGTCAATAAAGTGAGGTGTGCCAGCAAGGAAGTGGTCGCTAATGGCGCTATACCAGGCAGGTGCTACACCTCCCCACCTCCTGCTACATGATCCATTCAAGTGACACACATGGTGAGGGGGAGGAGAGAGAGAGAGAGAGAGAGAGAGAGAGAGAGAGAGAGAGAGAGAGAGAGAGAGAGAGAGAGAGAGAGAGAGAGAGAGAGAGAGAAAGGCTTTCAAATGAGCTAAGGTAAGCTCATAGCTTGTAAATAAAGGCAGGAACCCTTAAAACCCTGTAAAACTCTTGTGCAAAGTAAAGAAAGAGGGAGAGACAGAGAGAATATATGAAATACATGGGGAAGACAGCAGAGAACTTGGACGTCTACAAAAAGGCTATCTTCCCAGAAGACGTGTCTGCTTCATCCTAGATTAACAACTATCGTGAATGATCACGGTATGAAAAATCAAGGTTAGAAAAGCAGACGATTTAATGTGGCCACTGGCGGCACGAAAACAGATGGAAAAATGTAACATACCCTATTGGAAAAAAAATGGCATGGAGTTTGCAGCAGTAAATTAGTACTGATTCTGTCTTAAACTACTTGAGTTGCTCCACTTCGCCTCCACTTACAGTTGCATATGTAGCAGTGGTTCCCCTTCTGGCTGTCACCAGTTGTGCTATAACTATTGGTACACCACTGCTTGTTTCTAGACCTGTTAATCATCAGTCAGAAGAGAAGTAGAGTGTAAATAATGACAGGTAACATAATTTAACTTAAAATAGTAAATAACGTTATTCACACATCCTTCACCACCTCCCATGTGCGTGTTGACATTGTGTTATAGAATTACACCAGCAGAGTGTTAAAGATTATTTGCGTCAAGGTATTGGAGCAGAGAAACACCCTCATACTTATTACACTTAAAAGTATAAAAAGTATAATATTTATTACATAATATTCTTAGGGATGGAAACAGAGAAAATTATTATTGGTTCTAAGAATAAATAAACATAATGAACCTTGTCCATAGCTGGTATTATAAATTTGATCAGTTCTAGCATGAAATATAAAAACTGAGAGAACATAGAGGCGTAAGTAGTAAATTTACATATATCCAGAAGGCTGGAAACTCAACCCTTTTAGTAATCTCTGAAAGATGAAAGTAATATGTTTGTGAACATTCCTAATCTATCAAACTGCTAAAGACTTATTAGGAATAAGGGAAATAAAATGAGATTTGCAGGATTTCCATCACAAATACATCTATAGAGTGAAATATGTACACTTTATTACCACTTCTCACCGGAGGACAGAGTGCTTCTCAGAGCACGCTAGAAACTCACAAGAGTTCTAGACAAAGCAAGAGTTACTTAAATACTTTATAATCATAATCATGTCTTGGAGAGACATGTAAAAATATTACAAAATAGTGCTACTGAGCACTTAGTACGTTACTGTGGCGGTGACGCCTAAACGCCTAAATAGGAACCAGAAATATCCCTGCATCTCAGCAGACCGCTGCTTCCTCTCTAACTTCTAGCTCTCAGCTCACTCTGTAGCTAGGGCAAGCTAGAGTAATGTTACCAACAGGCAACGATACTTATTGGATAATAACGATGACGTGGAATGACGTGTGAGTACGTCACGATACTCGATCCAATAGACACAGAGACTAACAAAAATATAAACTGACAACAACCTTCAACAGTTAGTTACCATTTTGTCCTAGGCACATGTCGATTAGACACTAGGCCTGTTGTGTATGTGTGTGTGTCAGGAAACACTTCGAAATGTTTCCGCCCAGCCGGGAATCGAACCCGGGCCCTCCGTGCGTGAAGCGAGAGCTTTAGCCACCAGACCACCGGGGCATATCCTGGTCTTGTCAGTTTAAATAAACAAGAAACTGTGTATACTCATTCTACAGCACTCTTAGGTATATGTTACACGATATTATATAATATATATAATAGTCTAGAAAAATGTAACATATAATATCTGTTTGTATGCAAAAATAACCAGTGATAAAATAGTGAAATTCCAAAAACTTTGGTGATTTATCACATTATCAAGGAACAGTGATTATTCCTTGATGATGTAAGAAACCACGAACGTGCTTGGAATTTCACTATTGTTTCACTGTCGTTATTTTGCATATTGTGGTATCACCTGTTTACTCTGGTCTTACTGTACCTCTACATATGTCTGTCTGTAGTTCAGCTTCAATTACAAAAGGTTCATGGAATAAATATACAAAGTATTAAAAATTAAACAAATCTTATACTAAACGCCAAAATGACTCCTATCGTAATAGTCAAAAATGCACAATCATTACAATCCTTTACTTCTACCACTACTACTATTATTGACTCGGTTGGCTCGTTGTCAACTGATCATCCTGATGAAGTCCCTGAACAAACACCAGGAAACTGTTTACTTCAGACTGCACCAGCTGTGACGCCATTGTTTATAATGACTTATCTTGGTTTAAGGATGTATGTAGCGTGCGCCTAGTATGTTACAATTTATACTACGTTTATCACACATCCATTGGCATGTTCTCCCGTCCAACGAACTGGCAGTTCAAAAATTCGCCGTTCTGGGGCCCCACTGCTGTATTATTAATTGCCCAATTAAACCAACTAATAGCATGAGAACTGGCTCGTCAGCTAAGGTGATATTGTGCTTTACTGCCTGGCTGAGAGTGAGACGCTCACTTAAGCTTGTCTACACCACTCATTACTTTCTCATTTATTCTGAAGTGTAACCTGCTGTTACGAGTGGTTCTTTGCTCTCAGTTTCATTGTTTTATTGTTGGTTTAACTTCGGAAATACTGTACATAATAGTGAAGGAATATAAGGGTTAAGAAAAACTACCCCCTCGCTGTCTTGCCCTTAATTGCCAGGTTGCTCATTGATTGACGACCTTAGTTATGCTACCTGTGCTCTTGATAAATGAATATATGGCTTCCATGGGGTATATGATTTGATGTTGTTCCATGAAAGCTTCTTGAGTTGTTGATTGAAAAGTTGTTTATAAAATCATCTTATGGGCACTGTCGCTGATTAGTACCAGTGTTGGGTCTGCTACGTGTAAGGATCATGATTCAAGTGCCCGTCTATTCTTTTCTTTATTCATATATTCTGATCTATATTAATGTTTCATATTACTTTCATTTCTTATGTACTACATATGTAAAGTTAAAGTGGATCTCATATTATCCTCTGCGGAAGTTTCCCAGCTCATCTATTTTTCACAATAAAGTGAGAAGGTACCTTATGAAAGTAATCGTTCTCTATTGAGCGACTGTAACAGTAGGTGTGTGTGTGTGTGTGCATGATCCCTTCATCTTCTGTACAGCATCTGTCCTGTCCTAGTCGTCTTGGTTAAGGTCTTGTGTGTGTTCGTAACTTCTGCGACGTCCTGTGATGCGGTTGACGAGTTCGGAACTTGGCAGAATCTTCAAAGAGAAGACCTATGTGATGTCCTTTGAGATGGGAGGAGGGAGGGAGGGGGATCTCAATAGGAGCGCCGGCAGATGACAGCAGGCATACTTACAATGACGAGATAGGAATTATTTAAAGCAAACCTGATTATTTTTGATTTGTCAGCATGACCAGTTCCTTGCGCACAGAAGAGTGAATAATTATTCTCAGGTGAATGAAGCTCAAGGCAGGTGGTCGTTTGTTTTCATCCTATACACTTACATTCACTTACTATACATGCTGCATCCGGTTATTGTCGTTGCTATGAATCAGCCTGGAGTGAGGCCAGATGAGATTAGCGTTTGTTGTTACCAGTGAATTGCCTGTATCACATTGATTAGTCTACAGTTCTGGGAGGATATTAGCGGCAGTTTGTATTAGAAAGTCATTTTATTAAATTTAAAAAAAACAAGCTTTTGCACTAACCCTCTTTTGGATATCTGTGAAATGCCACTATTTGGGGGTTCAATAAGTTGGTGAGTCTAGTCTCAGCAATAATGACTGATGCTGTTGACATTGCTGAAATTTCTTTCTCATTATTTCAATCTGGAATGAACGCATCTGTTATCACTTCCGAGAGTTTCATCTCTGTTATTAGTACACTATCTGGGGATTCCTCCACTATCCACTCTTTCTATTCATTGCTCTTATTTTTTATAATATTTGCTTGTGTGTGTGTGTGTTTGTGTTTGTGTTACAGTGTCTGTGTGTACAGGGATTGATTCACAGCTGTGTGTGTACGTACTCACCTATTTGTGGTTGCAGGGGTCGAATCACAGCTCCTGGCGCCGCCTCCTCGCTTGTCGCTACTTGGTAAAGTCTCTCCCTGCTCCAAGACCTTTATCATACTTCTTCTTAAACCCATGTATAGATCATGCCAACGTGTGTGAGATTATATGTAATTTTGTTGCTAGATTTGGCTGTCTTGAATTTAGAACACGTGCATGAGCACGTAGAGGCCGTCGCCCGGTACACCCAGTGAGGGCATCCACACCCAGGGTGGGCCTCCACATCCAGGGTTGGCCTCCACACCCAGGGTGGGTCTGCATACCCACTGTAGGCCTACACACCCAGAGTAGGCCTTCGCACCTAGTGTGGGCCTCAACACCCAGTGTAGGCCTCCACACCCAGGGTGGGTCTCCACACCCAGGGTGGGCCAGCACACCCAGGGTGGGCCTCCACACCTAGGTTGAGCCTCTACACCCAGGGTGGACTTCCACACCCAGGGTGGGCCTGCAGGCCTGCAACCCCAGGGTAGGCTTCCACACCCAGGATGGGCCTACATCCCCAGGGTAGGCCTCCACACCCAGAGTGGGCTTCCACACCCTGGGTTGGCCTCCACACACAGGGTGGAAATGCACATCCAGCGTGAGCCTGCACATCGAGGGTGGGCCTCCACACCCACGGTGGGTCTCCACACCCAGGGTGAGCCTCCACATCCAGAGTGAGCCTGCTACCCCAGGGTAGGCCTCCACACCCAGGGTAGGCCTCACCAACCCCTGAGCCTGGGCACTTAAACACACTGCCTGTGTACCAAGAACTCAAATAAAGGAAGGAACCTCCGAAACCTTGTCATTCATCCCCACTACCAAACACACTAATCATTTTATTGTAATTGGTGGAAGCTGTGGTCGCCGCACGTGTGTTACCTTGGGGGAGGAAGGTAGATGTTTCCACTTCATCGTTCCATACAAGAAGCATCCGTCTCTGAATGAGTTGTCCTGAAGTTGTGTCTGCAAGTTTCATTATTCAGGATCAGCAGGATCCAGGCCGAAATTTGCTGAATTTTCTTCGAAAAATTTAAGTGGCATTTCCTGCGACTCTACTCCACAGTGTCACTCTCTGTTCTCAGTCACGTGCTCAGCTTCACCTGTATATGTCTTCTGTTGTTCAGCTCAGCACGGCTATTTCAGCAAGTCAGAGGTGAGTTTTGTGGTAAAATCTTCCGCGTATGTGGGTAGGGAGGCGGAAGTGGGTGGAGTTCCTCACCTCACCATACGCCACCACGCTCCTTCCACCACACTATACACCACTCACCATTACCCTCACTCCCTCTCTGCTGTTTTTCTGTAAATTCAGTGTGAATTCTTTGCCAGAGCTGTGTATCTGAGGGCCCGAGGTCACTCGAAGCCACGTGGATCACGAAGCCACGTGTGGACAAATCATGTGAGTTACCCAAGCCACATAAGATAAGATTTCTTCGGATTTTTAACCCCGGAGGGTTAGCCACCCAGGATAACCCAAGAAAGTCAGTGCGCCATCGAGGACTGTCTGTCTTATTTCCATTGGGGTCCTTAATCTTGTCCCCCAGGATGCGACCCACACCAGTCGACTAACAACCCAGGTACCTATTTGCTGCTAGGTGAACATGACAACAGGTGTAAGGAAACACGTCGAAATGTTTCCACCCGCCGGGAATCGAACCCGGGCCCTCCGTGTGTGAAGCGAGAGCTCTAGCCACCAGACCACCGGGCCACCTACTGTTGTCATGCTGCCCGCATCACCCATGACGTCACCGTGCTGCCTGCATCACATCCCTGACGTCACCATGCTGCCTGCATCACGATGCTACCTGACGACACCCTGCGACGTCACCCAGGACGTCTGCCCGATGTCATCAACGAAGTCTGTCCAAAGTCACCTCGCAACGTCACCGAGGACGTCTACCCGAAGTCACTTTGCAATGTCACCCCAGTGACATCACCTCACTACGTCACGCCTGACATCACTACAGGATGTCACATCGACAGTGTTATACTTTCACAGTGAGCAATTTGTTTCAGTGTTGTCGAGAAGATTGAGAGAAGAAATATGTCACGTGTTAATTTCCTCACAGTCAGTGTACTCACCTAGTTGTGGTTGCAGGGGTCGATTCATAGCTCCTGGCCCGCCTAAGTGGACAGGGTGGGCCTACTGGGGCCCACGAGTGGGCCTCCACTCCAGGGGGGTGGGGGGCCTGCAACCCAAGGGTAGGCCTCTACACCCAGAGTGGGCCTCCACATCCAGGGTGGGCCTCCACGACGGCCAGGGTGGGCCCTGCAGGTGAGCTCTGCACCCAGGGTGGCCTCTACACCCAGAGGTAGGGGCCTCCACATCCAGGGTGAGTGCCTCCACACTCACAGGTGTGGTCCTGGCGTGAGCTGACATCCAGGGTGGGGCCTGCACCAGGGTTCGGAGCCTAAACTAGGGTGGCGGGTACACGCTAGGGGGTGGGCCTCGACGAGCTAGGGTGAGGCTCACACAGGTGGCTCCACACCGAGAGGTGGGCCTGAACAACCCAGGATGGGGCCTGGACACCCAGGGTGGAGCTGCGCAGCCAGGGTGGGACGAGTGCCACACCAGGGGGTGGGGAGGTTGGCAACTGTGAGGGGCGCTGACAGCGGATGTGGCCTAAAGGTGGAGGGCAGACCTGGGTGGAAGCGTGGCTAGACTAGGGTGACAGGTTACATGACGGTGGGTGGCTGATTCTGTGGGTAGGAGGATAGTGGAAGGGTGGAGTGGTGGGTGTCATGGAGGGTGGGTGGCTGGGGTGTTCACCTGGAGGGTGGGTGGATGGGTGGGAGGGGTGTTCGGGAGGGGGTGGAGTGACCAGGGAGGGTGAGTGGAGGGTGTGCAGGAGGGTGAGGGGGGGTGCTCAAGGGAGGGTGAGTGGGAGGGGTGTTCACAGAGAGGGTGTGTGGAGGGTGTGAAAAGGAGGGTGAGTGGAGGGGTGTTCGGAGGGGTGGGAGGGTCTACAGGGGGTGATGAGGTGCAAGGGTGGTGTGAGGGTGCAAGGAGGGTGTTGGGGGTGCTAGAGGGTGAGTGGGGGGTGCTAGGTGGGAGGGTGGTAAGGAGGTGTGGGGTGATGGGACCAGAGGATGGGGGAGTGGGGTGTGGGGAGGGTAGTGGGTGGGTGGGAGTGGGTAAGGGGTGAGGGAGGTAGATGACGGGGGTGGGGTGGGAGGGAGGAGTGTTCACCGGGAGGGTGAGTGGAGGGTGTTCACCGGGAGGGTGTGGGAGTGGTTTCCCAGGAGGGTGGTGGGAGGGTGTTCACCGAGGGAGTGGGTGAAGGGGTGAGGTGTTCACCAGGGAGGGTGTGGGGGTGTTCAGCAGGAGGGTGTGGGAGAGGTGTTCACGGGAGGTGAGTGGGAGGGTAGTTCACCGGGGATGGTGAGTGGGAGGGGAGTTCGCCGGGGAGGGTGAGTGGGAGGGGTGTCAGCTTGGAGGATGAGTGGGAGAGGTGTTCACCGGGGAGGGTGAGTGGGAGGGTGTTCACCGGGGAGGGGAGGGGAGGTGTTCACCGGAGAGAGTGAGGGAGGGTGTTCACCGGGGACGGTGAGTGGGGGGAGTTCACCGGGGGAGGGGGAGTTGGAGGGGTGTTCACCGGGAAGGGTGAGTGGGAAGAGTGTTCACCGGGGAGGATGAGTGGGAGGAGTGGTCACCGGGGGAGGGTGAGTGGGAGGGGAGTTCACCGGGGGAGGGTGAGTGGGAGGGGTGTTCACCTTGGAGGATGAGTGGGAGGGGTGTTCACCGGGGAGGGGAGGAGGGTGTTCCCTGGGGAGGGGGAGTGGAGGGTGTTTACCAGGGAGGGTGAGTGGAAAGGTGTTCACTCGGGGAGGGTGAGTGGGAGGGTGTTCACCGGGGAGGGGGAGGGGTGTTCACCGGGGAGGGGGAGTGGAGGTGTGTTCACCGGGGAGGGGGAGGGAGGGGTGTTCACCGGGGAGGGTGAGTGGAGGGGTGTTCACCGGGGAGTGGAGAGGTGTTCACCAGGGAGGGTGAGTGGGAGGGGTGTTCACCAGGGAGGGTGAGTGGGAGGGGTGTTCACCGGGGAGGGTGAGTGGGAGGGGTGTTCACCAGGGAGGGTGAGTGGGAGGGGTGTTCACCGGGGAGGGTGAGTGGGAGAGGTGTTCACCGGGGAGGGTGAGTGGAAGGGGTGTTCACGGTTTGAGGGTGAGTGGGAGGGGTGTTCACCAGGGAGTGTGAGTTTGAGGGGTGTTCACCGGGGAGGGTGAGTGGGAGAGGTGTTCACCGGGGAAGGGGTGTTCACCAGAAAGAGTGAGTGGGAGGGGTGTTCACCAGGGAGTGCTATGGCATATCTTGGCTAATTCGTCGGAACACGGGCAGTAGAATGGTAGCGTAGGTGAAGTGATGCGGCCGTAGACTAGGCTTGGGTTCATTGTCGAATAGGGCAAGTGTACACGGATGCAGAGAGTGTGAGAGGGGACCGGAAACCAGCTAGGTAGGACCTGTTTCGGGGAGGTAGGCTGCCAGAGTGAGAAAGAAACATGGCAAGCCAGCCTGACCTTGATAGGCCTATAGATGGCAGCACCGTAGTGCCGCGCAGTTGAAAGGGACTCAGTATAGGCTGTTTACAGGTGTTCACCGGGGGAGGGGGAGTTGGAAGGGTGTTCCCCGGGGAGGGTGAGTGGGAGAGGTGTTCACCGGGGAGGGTGAGTGGAAGGGGTGTTCACCGGGGAGGGTGAGTGGGAGAGGTGTTCACCGGGGAGGGTGAGTGGGAGGGGTGTTCACCAGGGAGGGTGAGTGGGAGGGTGTTCACCAGGGAGGGTGAGTGGGAGGGGTGTTCACCAGGAGGTGAGGGAGGGTGTTCCTGGGGAGGGTGAGTGGAGAGGTGTTCACCGGGAGGGTGAGTGGAGGGGTGTTCACGGTGGAGGGTGAGTGGAGGGTGTTCACCGGGGGTGGGTGAGGGGAGGGTGTTCACCAGGAGGTGAGTGGGGGTGTTCACCGGGGAGGGTGAGTGGAGAGGTGTTCACCGGGGAGGGTGAGTGGGAGGGGTGTTCACGGTGGGAGGGTGAGTGTGAGGGGTGTTCGCCGGGGAGGGTGAGTGGGAGAGGTGTTCACCGGGGAGGGTGAGTGGGAGGGGTGTTCACCGGGGGAGGGTGAGTGGGAGAGGTGTTCACCGGAGAGGGTGAGTGGGAGGGGTGTTCACCGGGGGAGGGGGAGTGGGAGAGGTGTTCACTGGGGGAGTGGGAGAGGGAGAGGTGTTCACCATGCCTGTGGTATTGTTCTCTCCATTAAGGTTCTCCTAAAACTTTTTCAATGTGGCGACTTTCCAGGAACTTTTTAATATTGTGTTACTGAAACATTTTCTCTTATTCTGTGTTCCTTAAATTTTCAAAAGACACTGAGTAGTGAGAGCAATTTTTTCATTTTCTGTGTCTTCTTCCTCTGTTTCTTCACTTTCGTCTTCTTCATCCTGACCATCTTCTGCAGATGCGATAGTCCCATAAGAGTCATATATCTCCTGGGGAAATGAATCAGGATTAAATCCTAAGAAGAATATCACAGAATCGGTTCATTGGATCAAGAGTCCTTCATCTGCATCTGAACCGTATTTTCCTAAGCTTATGTTCCTGATTATTTTTCACTATGTACAGTACTCTTGAAACACCCTCCCTCCTGGTTTGTGTAGCCGCTCATGACCCACATTCCTGCCCATGGTCACCCTATTCTCATTTTATGACGCCATTTTATCCTTACGTGGCGCCCAAAGTCAAATTCAAAACATATCCTGCAATTTTTTTTAAAGATATTTACTTTATCTTAGGTGAGATTAGGTTAAAATGGATTATTTTATTTAACGTGGTGGTATTGTTGTTGTTGTTGTTGTTGCCTCGATGTTTCCCACAAATCCAACAGTTTTCCAACATCCACAATGTCACAAATGATGTCAGGGACTCAGGTGAAAGTTGTCCCCTGGTAATGTACAGTTGCCTGAGGTTTCTAGTGTGGACTTAGGAACTACTGGTGTAGCGAAGAATTGGTGTTACTCTTTCTCAAATGGTGAGTACGCCGGCCCCCCACTCAGCCTTGAATCCGATGATCCGTGCGGAAACAGAGGACTGTGAAAGAAACCACAAGAATTACTCACCACTCTAGTATTAATTTACATAGTAGGCATAAGGCCTTTAAAAGAAATGGTGAAACTGTAATAACTTTACCAAAAACCAAGGCAGGACAGAGCAGAAGTTAATGTTGCTCAACATGAGTGAAGCTCAAAACAAATTAAAGAGTGAAGCTCTTGAACATAAAATAATTAAGATACGAGCAGCTGAGAAGTACTTACAGTGAGGTCGGGCGTGGGCAGTCGAGTGATTTCAACCGGTGGCCGGAGCCCAGCATTACACCTCTCACCGGGTGGAAAGGAAGGGGGGGTATAGCAGCAGCTGGACACTCACCCCACCTCAACAAGCAAACTACCCTTCAACCATCACTCTACATACCTTCACACTTTCATCACTCCTATCTATGGACTTTTCCCTCACAGAAGACTAGCTCACGTTAGGTTAGAGTAGGTTAGGTCAGGTTAGGTTTGGTTAGTTAAGGCTAGTTTAGGTTAGGTTAAGTTAGCTTAGGTAAGCCTACTTTAGATTAGGTTAGGTTAGCTCAGGTAAGGCTAATTTTGGTTAGATTAGGTTACGTAAGATTAGTTTAGATAAGGAAAGGTTGGGTTTAGCCTAGGCTTAATAATTAGGTATCCCATTCAGGATGCTTTTAGTTAAGAGGTTGCCTGAATTTTTTTCCTTCCTTATTTACTTCCGTTAATTAGTCGATTTTATTTATGACTCGAAAACACTTCATCCAATCGGCTTCGGATTTTCAACACTTGTAATGAGAACCAAAATTTTGGAAGAGTTGGTGTGTTCATGTCCCTTACGACCAAAATTGTTCAAACCATTCCCAGTATCTTGGAATTGCTCAAACCATTCCCAGTATCTTGGAATTGCTCAAACCATTCCCAGTATCTTGGAATTGCTCCGACAACTTCCAAAATCCACAGTGGCGTAACTTCAAACGTTCAGAAAGGTGCCAAAAATTACAACGGCGGAGACTGAAGTTCATCTATGTAGGCGCAGATCTGACAATTTTTTGTGTTTAAAAATAATGTTAAATTTTTATTCCTGCTAAATCGCGTTAAATAAAAGTCATTTTACAAACCAGTGTACAGATGGGGCTTGACTTGTGGCAGACGAGTCGTACAACTCCAGACTTGTGGCAGACGAGTCGTACAACTCCAGACTTGTGGCAGACGAGTCGTACAACTCCAGACTTGTGGCAGACGAGTCGTACAACTCCAGGACGTACACTGCATTGTTTGCAATCGTGTCATTACACTTTCGTGAGATATCATTTTACCTTTTATAAACTTTACAGATAGTAATGATTTATAACAATTGTGTGTGTTATTATGGTATTCATTTTGATTAT
>WNWK01014220.1:0-52252 GCA_009830355.1 Cherax destructor | reverse complement strand
TTTCACCAATGTCGAGGGGGAGACTACACTCTCCCTTTTCGCATCGGCCACACTCGTCTTACTCACGGGTATCTCATGGAGAGGCTCCTGCCCTCTCTGTGAGCATTGTCAGGTTCCAGTGTCTGTTCGACATATCCTTTTGGGACTGCCCACTCTATCAACGAGCACGCAGAATTTACCTCCAACGACGTCTTCGCTCTGCGGCCCTTTCTTTACCTTCCCTTCTTGCAGATGGCCCTCCTTTAATCCTGACTCTCTCATTGCCTTTTAACAGAAACTGACTTACTACACAAACTCTGAAGATTATACCTCTAGCACCTCCCTCAGTCCCTTCTACCTCGATCTCTTGCTACCCTCCTCCCCTGCACTATCCACCGTCATCTTCACTCCATACCCTACTAATCGTCCATCTCCTCTTACAACCCATCTCCCTGCATCCTACAATAACCTGCAGCGCTGTATAACCCCTGTGGTTTAGCGCTTCTATTTGATTATAATAATAATCATTTCCTTACTGTACTTGATAAGTCAGGAAAACCTAACATTCATGTCTCTTCTGTACTTGATAAGTCAGGGGACCTAACATTCATGTCCCTACTGTACTTGATAAGTCAGGGGAACCTAACATTCATGTCCCTACTGTACTTGATAAGTCAGGGGAAGCTAACATTCATGTCCCTACTGTACTTGATAAGTCAGGGGACCTAACATTCATGTCTCTACTGTACTTGATAAGTCAGGGGGACCTAACATTCATGTCTCTACTGTACTTGATAAGTCAGGGGACCTAACATTCATGTCCCTACTGTACTTGATAAGTCAGGGGACCTAACATTCATGTCTCTACTGTACTTGATAAGTCAGCGGACCTAACATTCATGTCTTTACTGTACTTGATAAGTCAGGGGGACCTAACATTCATGTCCCTACTGTACTTGATAAATCAGGGGGACATAACATTCATGTCTCTACTGTACTTGATAAGTCAGGGGGACCTAACATTCATGTCTCTACTGTACTTGATAAGTAAGGGGGACCTAACATTCATGTCTCTACTGTACTTGATAAGTCAGGGGAACCTAACATTCATGCAGTATTATTATACCCATGGTCAACATTAAATAATTGAGAAATAGCCAGGCTACAATATTATATTGCGAACTGCTTATTATTAGCTAAAATGAAGCAGTTCGACTATATATTATTATCTGACGTCACATGAGTTGGATATTATATTACAATTATTATTGTAAATATTAGTGTTAATGTGTATATGTTAGGTTATTACTGAAATCTGTTTACCAATAATTGTGCAACTGTTGCCGAACTTTAGTTTTGCTGCCGGCTTACTTAGGTCACCTCACCGACCTCGTGTGGTGTTTACCATCAGTGTGGGCAGGCAGTAGGTTCAAGCCCTCAGCCCCGAACACAACTGGTCTGTCGTATACACTCATACTCACTGGTCTGTCACATACACTCATACTCACTGGTCTGTCGTATACACTCATACTCACTGGTCTGTCGTATACACTCATGTAGATGAATGGTTCAGAGAACCGACAAGTTAATAAATTAGACACATATGCAACACTTGGGTATCTTTATTGAGGAAACGTTTCGCCACACAGTGGCTTCATCAGTCCAATACAAAGGAGAATCGTGAAGAACAGGAGGAGTTTGAGGTGGTCAATCTCTTGCCTAACCCTTGGGAACGACCTACTTCCACATTGGTCAAATGTGACACCTCCTACGACTGCTGCACCTCTCCTGTCTACAGTATATAAGCTACCTCTTCGCACATATGCTGTATTCTATTCAAGATTGATGGATTGACAACATCGACTCAAGGTTGAGGGACTGACCACCTCAAACTCCTCCTGTTCTTCACGATTCTCCTTTGTATGGACTGATGAAGCCACTGTGTGGCGAAACGTTTCCTCAATAAAGATACCCAAGTGTTGCATATGTGTCTAATTTATCAACTTGTCGGTTCTCTGAACCATTCATCTACATGAGTGTATACGACAGACCAGTGAGTATGAGTGTATGCGACAGACCAGTGAGTATGAGTGTATACGACAAACCAGTGAGTATGAGTGTATGTGACATACCAGTGAGTATGAGTGTATGTGACATACCAGTGAGTATGAGTGTATGCGACAGATCAGTGAGTATGAGTGTATACGACAGACCAGTGAGTATGAGTGTATGTGACATACCAGTGAGTATGAGTGTATACGACAGACCAGTGAGTATGAGTGTATACGACAAACCAGTGAGTATGAGTGTATGTGACATACCAGTGAGTATGAGTGCATGTGACATACCAGTGAGTATGAGTGTATGTGACATACCAGTGAGTATGAGTGTATACGACAGATCAGTGAGTATGAGTGTATACGACAGACCAGTGAGTATGAGTGTATGTGACATACCAGTGAGTATGAGTGTATGTGACATACCAGTGAGTATGAGTGTATACGACAGATCAGTGAGTATGAGTGTATACGACAGACCAGTGAGTATGAGTGTATGTGACATACCAGTGAGTATGAGTGTATGTGACATACCAGTGAGTATGAGTGTATACGACAGATCAGTGAGTATGAGTGTATACGACAGACCAGTGAGTATGAGTGTATGTGACATACCAGTGAGTATGAGTGTATACGACAGATCAGTGAGTATGAGTGTATACGACAGACCAGTGAGTATGAGTGTATACGACAGATCAGTGAGTATGAGTGTATACGACAGATCAGTGAGTATGAGTGTATGTGACAGATCAGTGAGTATGAGTGTATGTGACAGACCAGTGAGTATGAGTGTATGTGACATACCAGTGAGTATGAGTGTATACGACAGATCAGTGAGTATGAGTGTATACGACATACCAGTGAGTATGAGTGTATACGACAGATCAGTGAGTATGAGTGTATACGACAAACCAGTGAGTATGAGTGTATACGACAGATCAGTGAGTATGAGTGTATACGACAAACCAGTGAGTATGAGTGTATACGACAGATCAGTGAGTATGAGTGTATACGACAGATCAGTGAGTATGAGTGTATACGACAGATCAGTGAGTATGAGTGTATGTGACAGATCAGTGAGTATGAGTGTATACGACAGATCAGTGAGTATGAGTGTATACGACAGATCAGTGAGTATGAGTGTATACGACAGACCAGTGAGTATGAGTGTATGTGACATACCAGTGAGTATGAGTGTATACGACAAACCAGTGAGTATGAGTGTATACGACAGACCAGTGAGTATGAGTGTATGCGACAGATCAGTGAGTATGAGTTTATACGACAGACCAGTGAGTATGAGTGTATGTGACAGATCAGTGAGTATGAGTGTATGTGACAGATCAGTGAGTATGAGTGTATGTGACAGATCAGTGAGTATGAGTGTATACGACAGACCAGTGAGTATGAGTGTATGCGACAGATCAGTGAGTATGAGTGTATACGACAGATCAGTGAGTATGAGTGTATGCGACAGATCAGTGAGTATGAGTGTATGTGACAGACCAGTGAGTATGAGTGTATGTGACAGATCAGTGAGTATGAGTGTATACGACAGACCAGTGAGTATGAGTGTATACGACAGATCAGTGAGTATGATTGTATACGACAGACCAGTGAGTATGAGTGTATACGACAGACCAGTGAGTATGAGTGTATACGACAGATCAGTGAGTATGAGTGTATGTGACAGATCAGTGAGTATGAGTGTATACGACAGATCAGTGAGTATGAGTGTATGTGACAGATCAGTGAGTATGAGTGTATACGACAGATCAGTGAGTATGAGTGTATGTGACAGATCAGTGAGTATGAGTGTATACGACAGACCAGTGAGTATGAGTGTATGTGACAGATCAGTGAGTATGAGTGTATGTGATATACCAGTGAGTATGAGTGTATACGACAGACCAGTGAGTATGAGTGTATGTGACAGATCAGTGAGTATGAGTGTATGTGACATACCAGTGAGTATGAGTGTATACGACAGACCAGTGTGTATGAGTGTATGTGACAGATCAGTGAGTATGAGTGTATACGACAGATCAGTGAGTATGAGTGTATACGACAGACCAGTGAGTATGAGTGTATGTGACAGATCAGTGAGTATGAGTGTATGTGACAGATCAGTGAGTATGAGTGTATACGACAGATCAGTGAGTATGAGTGTATGTGACAGATCAGTGAGTATGAGTGTATGTGACAGACCAGTGAGTATGAGTGTATGTGACAGACCAGTGAGTATGAGTGTATACGACAGATCAGTGAGTTTGAGTTTATACGACAGATCAGTGAGTATGAGTGTATGTGACAGATCAGTGAGTATGAGTGTATGTGACAGATCAGTGAGTATGAGTGTATGTGACAGACCAGTGAGTATGAGTGTATGTGACAGATCAGTGAGTATGAGTGTATGTGACAGACCAGTGAGTATGAGTGTATGCGACATACCAGTGAGTATGAGTGTATGCGACATACCAGTGAGTATGAGTGTATACTACAAGCATTAGTGAACATCTGCTGACGGGTCAGATGGAAAAGTACAAGAGCTGCCAGGTGGCTAAAGACAAGTTCTCTCCCAATTGACTGATTGACCTTGATAATCTACCAGAGCACTGAGGCCCCTTAATAAAATGTTGTAGCCTAAGTGCCAGTTGGCTGGTCGAGAGGGTGTTAACTGGTGTCTGGTAAACGCTGAATCAACAGCAACTGGCTACTCGAATTTAACCCCGCCAAATGCAAAGTCATGAAGATCGGGGAAGGGCAAAGAATACCGCATAGTATAGGCTAGGTGGCAGGAGACTGCAAACCTCACTCAAAGAGAAAGATCTTGGGGTGAGTATAATACCGAGCACATCTCCGGAAGCACACATCAACCAGATAACTGTTGCAGCATATGGGCGCCTGGCAAACCTGAGAATAGCGTTCTGATACCTCAGTAAGGAATCATTCAAGACACTGTACACCGTGTACATCAGGCCCATACTGGAGTATGCAGCACCAGTTTGGAACCCACACCTGGTCAAGCACGTCAAGAAATTAGAGAAAGTGCAAAGGTTTGCAACAAGGTTAGTTCCAGAGCTAAGGGGAATGTCCTACGAAGAAGGTTTAAGGGAAATCGGCCTGACAACACTAAATAACAGGAGGGTTAGGGGAGACATGATAACGACATACAAAATACTGCGAGAAATAGATAAGGTGGTCTGAGACAGGATGTTCCAGAGATGGGACAAAGAAACAAGGGGTCACAATTGGAAGTTGAAGACTCAGATGAGTCAAAGGGATGTTATGAAGTATTTCTTCAGTCACAGAGTTGTCAGGAAGTGGAACAGTCTGGCAAGTAAGATAGTGGGGGCAGGAAACATACATAGCTTTAAGACGAGGTATGATAAAGCTCATGGAGCAGGGAGAGAGAGGACCTAGTAGCGGTCAGTAAAGAGGCGGGGCCAGGAGCTGAGTCTCGACTCCTGCAACCACAAATAGATGATTTCAAATAGGTGAGCGCATTCTTCACTCTCGCCCCAGAACACAATAACAGCTATGAAAATTGCATCTGTAAAGAGGGCGGAGTCCCACTAATGGCACAAATTAAAGACCAACTAACTAAAGGACCACCGTTCCTCTCACTCCATCCTACCCAGCTGGCAATGCTAGACCAAAAATAAAATAACATTTCCTAACAAATGTCTTTAAAGCCAAGTCTCTACCACAAGAGAGGAGAATACACAGTAGAGATAACAAAGATCTAAGACACTTGGGACAGTAGCAATGTGTTCCCCCAACACACAAAAATTATTGTGGGTTGTTCAAAATAATTTCTATTAACGTTTATAGTCTCACAATTACAAACAAAACAGCTTAAAGCTACCCATCACTCTAGTCTTAACCAGTAAAAGATTAAAAACATATTAACATAATATCCTAACTACAAGCCGAGGAGAGTGAGTCTGCCACCATGTTGGTATTTCCATAGATATTCTTGATAGAGATGTTATGTTGGAATTGTGAGACTCAAAGCTTAAGATGCACAAGTCTAGTGTTTATATTCTGCACAGAGCGTAGGTATGTCAGACGATTGTGAACACCTGAACACCTGAACCACATGTGAAGAAGTGTTCCAGTGCTAAGACTAGAGCTAGAGCATCCACCTGTAAGGAAAATGGGCTTGAATTATCTAGTGATAACAGTCTGAGAGCCACATCCAGCTATTTATTTTTTGAAAAGAATCTTAGTACTGTGCAGATCATCTAAATTTGGTTATGTTACTGGTAAGGGAGGTCCCCAGTATGAGCTAATTTTTTTATAAAACCCTCTCATCTCTAAGAATCCTTACAGAGATTTTTTAGTAGTGTCTGCTTCTCTGCATTAGTTCTGTGGAAGAGAGTTTCATGGATTTAAATGTGCCCACATCTACGTCATAAATGCCTAGACTGCATACTTTTGGAATGTCCAAAAATATTTTGGGATTGGACTGCGGGAAGGTTGGTGAGATGAGTCATTTGTGTTTCCGTAGATCTGAGCTAGGAATTTTATTTGACCTCCGGAACTTTTGAAGGTGTCAGACGCGTCGCCGGAGTCTGAAAGTATAGAAGAAATGGTCACTATAAGGGCATGAAGTGGCTCCAAAAATTTTAATCTTACTGATGTGGTAGACCTTACCTATTTCAGGCTTAAGATCTGAGTTTTTCTCCACCACCTGCGTAGGGCCAGTAAACTCTTCCTTTCAACTATCAGCAAGAGCAGGTTCCTGGACCAACCCTTTTTTCTTAAGGTTTTTCTTAGCCATCTGACGTTCTAGGCATAGCCCTTGCCTGGGTTCTGACGATGCCTTCGTAATGTCTTCTCCCAGCCAACCCTCTTGAGCACTTGCAAAGGTTCTCTTACATTTTGGCTAAGTATCAGCTTGACAGGACTGTACCCTGTAGACTGGTGCAGAGTTTCTCTCATAGTAAAGAGCAGCAAAGGCAAGGAATTATCCCAGTCTGTAGGAAAGTGCAGGCAATAAGCAGGCAATGAAAGTTTGGTGTAATCTTTCAGTGTCCCTTGTGACTGAGGAAGACAGGCTGAGAAAAGTGACTGCTTAATGCCCAAGTGTTTAAAAACTTCCAAAAATGCTTTTGCAGTAAAATTGGCACCTCGGCCACTTTCAATAGCCATCTAATGAGGGCTTTTAAATTTGCCTTACTATTAATAATATGCATAGGCACTGCCTCTAGACACTTGGTGATTTTATCTATGATGGTGAAGATATACTGGTTACCTGATTTGTGATTAGATCAAAGCCCTACACATTCCATGGTCAGGTCCGCAAAAAGTTCTCCATCAGCTGGTATGCGAGACTGACGCAGGTTTGGTATAATATCCAAGTTTTACCTCCTGCTGTCACTTGAAGCAGGAGGTAAAACCTATATATCCCCGGACATCCTGTTTTAAATTTGGCCTATCAAACAGATAGACAATATGATATTAGGTTTTGGTAACATGTTACTTTCAATAACTGGTACCTATTTTTTTAGGAATGACTAACGTATTAGGTATTGACGCTCCATGGTCTGAACTCTTCTCCAGGCTGAGGGACTGACCACCTCAAACACTTTTTCTCCAAGGTTGACGGACTGATTACATCATCTTTATTTCATTACTACTCTGTACTTGACTAAAGAAGCCTACTGTGTAGGCGAAACGTTTCAACAATAAAGATTCGCAACTGTTGCACATGTGTCTTAATTTTCAGCTTGTCCGTATTTTATGCCATTTTCAAAAATACTCTAGTCTTCCTTTTAATCAAACCATACCAAGGGTGGTGTTCGAACCCGCCGGGAATTGAACCCGGGCCCTCCGTGCGTGAAGCAAGAGCGCTAGCCACCATGCCATCGGGGCGTGTGTACTCACCTATTTGTACTCACCTATTTGTGGTTGCAGGGGTCGAGTCATAGTTCCTGGCCCCGCCTCTTCACTGATTGCTACTAGGTCCTCTCTCTCCCTGCTCCATGAACTTTATCAAACCTAGTCTTAAAACTATGTATGGTTCCTGCCTCCACTATGTCGCTTTCTAAGCTATTCCACTTCCTGACAACTCTATGACTGAAGAAATACTTCCTAACATCCCTTTGACTCATAGGAGTCTTCAACTTCCAATTGTGACCCCTTGTTTATGTGTCCCCTCTGTGTGTGTGTACTCACCTAATTGTGGTTGCAGGGGTCGAGACTCAGCTCCTGGCCCCGCCTCTTCGCTGTCTGCTACTGGGTCTCTGCTCTCCCTGCTCCATGAGCTTTATCATACCTTGTCTTAAAACTATGTATGGTTCCTGC
Organism: Cherax destructor; assembly: GCA_009830355.1. NCBI lineage: Eukaryota > Metazoa > Arthropoda > Malacostraca > Decapoda > Parastacidae > Cherax > Cherax destructor. The sequence goes on along the minus strand of WNWK01014220.1, from coordinate 43,904 downwards.
CTCCACTATATCTTTCTCTAGTCCATTCCACTTCCTGACTACTCTGTGGCTGAAGAAATGTTTCCTGACATCCCTTTGACTCATCTGAGTCTTCAGCTTCCAGTTGTGTCCCCTTGTTTCTGTGTTTCCTCTCTGAAACAAACTGTCACTATCTACCTTGTCAATTCCCCGCAGTATTTTGTATGTCGTTATCATGTCTCCTCTGACCCTTCTTTCCTCCAGTGTTGTTAGTCCTATTTCCCTCAACCTTTCTTCATAAGACAAACCCCTGAGTTGTGGAACTAACCTTGTCGCAAACCTATGCACTTTCTCTAGTTTCCTTACGTGCTTGACCAGGTGTGGGTTCCAGACTGGTGCTGCATATTCTAGTATGGGCCTGACGTACACGGTATACAGTGTCTTGAACGACTCCTTGTTAAGGTAACGGAACGCTAATCTAAGGTTTGCGTGTGTGTACTCACCTATTTGTGGTTGCAGGGGTCGAGTCATAGCTCCTGGCCCCGCCTCTTCACTGATTGCTACTAGGTCCTCTCTCTCCCTGCTCCATGAGCTTTATCAAACCTAGTCTTAAAACTATGTATGGTTCCTGCCTCCACTATGTCGCTTTCTAAGCTATTCCACTTCCTGACAACTCTATGACTGAAGAAATACTTCCTAACATCCCTTTGACTCATAGGAGTCTTCAACTTCCAATTATGACCCCTTGTTTCTGTGTCCCCTCTCTGGAACATCTTGTCTCTGCCACCTTATCTATTCCTCGATATTTTATATGTCGTTATCATGTCTCCCTAACCCTCCTGTCCTCTAGTGTCGTCAGGCCGATTTCCCTTAACCTTTCTTCGTAGGACAATCCCCTTAGCTCTGGGACTAGTCTTGTTGCAAACCTTTGCACTTTCTCTAATTTCTTGACGTGCTTGACCAGGTGTGGGTTCCAAACCGGTGCTGCATACTCCAGTATGGGCCTGACGTATATGGTATACAGAGTCTTGAATGATTCCTTAGTGAGGTATTGGAACGCTATTCTTAGGTTTGCCAGCCGCCCGTATGCTGCAGCAGTTATCTGATTGATGTGTGCCTCAGGAGATGTGCTCGGTATTATACTCACCCCAAGATCTTTTTCTTTGAGTGAGGCTTGCAGTCTTTGGCCACCTAGACTATACTCTGTCTGCGGTCTTCTTTGCCCTTCCCCGATATTCATGACTTTACATTTGGCAGGGTTAAATTCAAGGAGCCAGTTACTGGACCAGGCTTGCAGCCTGTCCAGGTCTCTTTGTAGTCCTGCCTGATCCTCGACTGATTTTATTCTTCTCATTAACTTCACATCATCTGCAAACAGGGACACTTCTGAGTCTATCCCTTCCGTTATGTCATTCACATATACCAAAAACAGTACAGGTCCTAGGACTGACCCTTGTGTGTGTGTGTGTGTATGTGTGTGTGTGTGTGTATGAGTGTGTATACACTCACCTAATTGTACTCACCTGTACTGATCGCTACTGGGTCCTCTCTCTCCCTGCTCCATGAGCTTTATCACACTTCGTCTTAAAACTATGTATGGTTCCTGCCTCCACTACGTCACTTTCTAGACTATTCCACTTCCTAACAACTTTATGACTTAAGAAATATTTCTTAACATTCCTTTGATTCAGCTGAGTCTTCAACTTCCAATTGTGACCCCTTGTTTTTATGTCACATCTTTGGAACATCCTGTCTTTGTCCACCTTGTCAATTCCTCGCAGTGTTTTATATGTCGTTATCATGTCTTCCTTAACCCTCCTGTCCTTCAGTGTCGACATACTGATTTTCCTTAATATTTCTTCGTAGGACATTCCCCTTAACTCCTGGACTAGTCTTGTTGCAAACCTTTGCACTTTATCTAATTTCTTGACGTGCTTGACCAGGTGTGGGTTCCAAACTGGTGCTGCATACTCCAATATGGGCCTAACGTACACAGTGTACAGAGTCTTGAACGATTCCTTACTGAGGTTTCGGAATACTATTCTCAGGTTTGCCAGGCGCCCATATGCAGCAGCAGTTATCTGGTTGATGTGCGCCTCAGGAGATGTGTTCAGTATTATGCTCACCCCAAGATCCTTTTCCTTGAGTTTGGTTTGCAGTCTTTTGCCACTTAGCCTATACTCTGTCTGCGGTCTTCTTTGCCCTTCCTCTAACTTCAGGGCTTTGCATTTGGTGGGGTTAAATCCCTGGACCAGGCTTGCAGCCTGTCCAGGTCCCTGTGTAGTCCTGCCTGATCTTCATCCGATTTAATTCTCCTCATTAACTTCACATCATCTGTAAACAGGGACACTTCTGAGTCTGTGTGTGTGTGTGCGTGTACTCTCCTATTTGTGGATGATGGGGTTGATTCATAGCTCCTGGCCCCGCCTCTTCGTTGTGTGTGTGTTGGGGGGTGGAAGAAGTGTATGTGATTTAGGAGGCAGTAAAAAGTGAAGACAGAATCTTATAATATTGTCGACGAGTCTCTGGAAGTCACGTATTCTGACTTTTTGTGTCAAACTTGTGAAAAAGATGTGAAACTCTCCTCTGGGTGCAAGAAATTTTTTATTGTAATTTTGTCAATAACTACAATGTTGAGAGTTGAGGCAGTGGGCGTCACTTCAAGATGGTGGTAGTGTTTGTTGTGATAGTCGCTGTGTGTTGGCGTCAAGTGCAGCAGTCGAATATATTTATTGGCAAAATGTTTCGCTTACAAGGTAGTCTTCTTCAGTCAAATACTGAAGAAAATCAATTTAGTGACAGCACCAGCACTGATGAGGTAAAAATCATGTGATCACTCCATTAACAATGAAGTAATTGTTAGGTTTACCTGGAGGGAATTCCAGGGGTCAACGCCCCTGCGGCCCGGTCTGGTCTGTGACCAGGCCTCATGTTGGACCAGAGCCTGATCAACCAGGCTGTTACTGCTGGCCGCACGCAGTCCAACGTACGAACCACAGCCCGGCTGGTCAGGTACCGACTTTAGGTGCCTGTCCAGTGCCTGCTTGAAGACAGCCAGGGATTTGTTGGTAATCCCCCTGATGTATGCTGGGAGGCAGTTGAACAATCTTGTGCTCCTGACACTTATTGTGTTGTCCCTCAACGTGCTAGTGGCACCCCTACTCTTCATTGGGGGGATGTTACATCGCCTGCCGAGTCTTTTGCTTTCGTAGGTAGTGATGTTCGTGTGCAAGTTTGGTACTAATCCCTCGAGAATTTTCCATGTGTATATAATAATGTATCTCTCCCGCCTGCGTTCTAGAGAGTACAGGTTTAGGAACTTCAAGCGTTCCCAGTAATTGAGGTGGTTTATCGCACTTATGCGTGCCGTGAAGGTTCTCTGCACATTTTCAAGGTCAGCAATTTCACCCGCCTTGAAAGGTGCAGTTAGTGTGCAGCAATATTCCAGCCTAGATAGAACAAGCGATCTGTAAAGTGTCAACATGGGCTTGGCATCCCTGGTTTTGAAGGTTCTCATTATCCATCCTGTCATTTTTCGAGCAGATGCAATTGCTACTTTGTTATGGTTCTTGAAGGTGAGATCCTCTGACATGATCACTCCCAGGTCTTTGACATTAGTTTTTCGCTCTATTGTGTGGTTGGAATTAGTTTTGTACTTCGATGAGATTTTAATTTCTTCACGTTTTCCGTATCTGAGTAATTGAATTTTCTCATCATTGAACTTTATATTGTTTTCTGCAGCCCATTTAAAAATTTGTTTTATGTCTGCTTGGAGTCTTGCAGTGTCTTCAACGGTGGACACTGTCATACAGATTCGGGTGTCTTCTGCAAAGGAAGACACGGCACTGTGGCTTATATCCCTGTCTATGTCCGATATGAGGATGAGGAACAGGATGGGAGTGAGTACTGTGCCTTGTGGAACAGAGCTTTTCACAGTAGCTGCCTCAGACTTTACTCTGTTGATTACTACTTTTTGTGTTCTACATGTTAGGAAATTATAGATCCATCTACCAACTTTTCCTGTTATTCCTTTATCACGCATTTTGTGTGCTATTACACCATGGTCACAATTGTCAAAGGCTTTTGCAAAGTCTGTATATATAACATCTGCATTCTGTTTGTCTTCTAGAGCATCCAGGACCTTGTCGTAGTGGTCCAATAGTTGGGACAGACAGGAGCGACCTGCTCTAAACCCATGCTGTCCTGGGTTGAGCAATTGATGGGTATCAAGATGAGTGGCGATCTTGCTTCTTAGAACCCTTTCAAAGATTTTTATGATATGGGACGTTAGCGCTATTGGTCTGTAGTTATTTGCTATTGCTTTACTGCCACCTTTGTGGAGTGGGGCTATATCTGTTGTTTTTAGTGACTGCGGGACGACCCCAGTGTCCATTCTCCCTATCCATAGGATGTTAAAAGCACGTGATAGGGGCTTCTTGCAGTTCTTGATGAACACGGAGTTCCACGAGTCTGGGCCTGTCAGTCTTTCGGCCTAAAAAACAGATTTCACCTTCATTTTGACAATTATGTGTGCAGAAGTGAGAGGTAGTGTGTGAGAAGCTAATTGGTGTCGCTAGAAAATGTGAGATAAAGCAAGTGTTGATAGTTGCTGTGAGAAGAGATATTTGAGCGGTGTAGGATTATAGTTACTCTCAGTAGAAATTATCTGGTTGTAAAACGTGTGTAACCACAGTCGTTGTTAGCAGAGACATGTGGGAGACAGATCACAGAACATGTGGGGGATTGAACCCATGGCAGGTGACTCTGAAAAGTCGTGTTAGTACGACTTCGTGAGTCATGTGGGAGACAGATCAAGTTTGGTGGTAGTTAGTGTCAGTAAAGGTAAAATAAAGGTATAAAGGTAAGACACATGTGTAACAGTATGGTATTTTTATTGTTGAGTGAAACGTTATGTCTACACAGTAGACTTCTTCAGTCAAAAACCGAGGCAGAAAGTATAGTAGCGACGTAAAGATGAAGCAATCAGCCCACCAGCCTCGGAGAAATAGTTTTTGAGGTGGTCAGTCCCTCAGCCTGAAGAAGTGTTCAGCTCCATAGTTTGAAACAATATGTTCATTTTGTTCCAGACATAAACATAAGCACACAAGTATACATGGTTATAATTTGCTGCATTGGAAATTATGACCACTCTCCGATATTACTTTAACGTGCATTGAGATGGAGGAGGCTGGGCTTATGTAATACTGGGATACCTTCCTGGGATAGCGCAGTCACCGAAATACGTCTAGTTACAGTATTACTGGCGGCTCCGATAAGACTAAGAAACAGAGGGAGTTCAGCATCAGTGGCTGAAAGAGAAGAGGAAGTGAATCCATTAAACTAAGAGACAGTTTGGTGAATATTTTAGCAACTATTAGAAGAAAGGCTGTCTAGACAGAGAACAGCGCTAGAGAACGAAACAAAAAAATATTTTATTTCTTTGCAGAGGTTACAGTGTGTAATTACATGTGTTTGTGGGTTTTTTGATAGTGGGTGTGGGCGGGAAGAGGAATTATCGGTGATGTGAGAAATAATGAAGGTGGTAAAGTAAGAAAGAGGTCAGCATTGGAAGGATTTTTGCAATGTACAAATTATATAAAAGGCAAAGCCAAGAAAGGAACAGAGAAATTACAAGAATGAGTGCAGAAGAAAAACCAATGAGAGGAAAGGTGTGTCTTTAATATTTTCTTAGTTTCAAAAAGAGATTGGTAATTTAATACGAAAAAGGAGAGATGTTATATGGAGAAGAGTAGCTTAAGGAGAGATGTTATATGGAGAAGAATAGCTTCAGGAGAGATGTTATATGAAGAAGAGTAGCTTCAGGAGAGATGTTATATGAAGAAGAGTAGCTTCAGGAGAGATGTTATATGGAGAAGAGTAGCTTCAGGAGAGATGTTATATGAAGAAGAGTAGCTTCAAGAGAGATGTTATATGGAGAAGAGTAGCTTCAAGAGAGATGTTATATGGAGAAGAGTAGCTTCAGGAGAGATGTTATATGGAGAAGAGTAGCTTAAGGAGAGATGTTATATGGAGAAGAGTAGCTTAAGGAGAGATGTTATATGGAGAAGAGTAGCTTCAGGAGAGATGTTATATGAAGAAGAGTAGCTTCAGGAGAGATGTTATATGGAGAAGAGTAGCTTCAGGAGAGATGTTATATGGAGAAGAGAAGCTTAAGGAGAGATGTTATATGGAGAAGAGTAGCTTAAGGAGAGATGTTATATGGAGAAGAGTAGCTTCAGGAGAGATGTTATATGAAGAAGAGTAGCTTCTGGAGAGATGTTATATGGAGAAGAGTAGCTTCTGGAGAGATGTTATATGGAGAAGAGTAGCTTCAGGAGAGATGTTATATGGAAAGAGTAGCTTAGGAGAGTGTTATATGGAGAAGAGTAACTTCAGGAGAGATGTTATATGAGAAGAGTAGCTTCAGGAGAGATGTTATATGGAAGAGTAGCTTCGGAGAGATGTTATATGAGAAGATAGCTTCGAGAGATGTTATTTGGAGAAGAGTAGCTTCAGGAGAGAGTTATATGGAGAAGAGTAGCTTCAGAGAGATGTTATATGGAGAAGAGTAGCTTCGGAGAGATGTTATATGGAGAAGAGTAGCTTCAGGAGAGATGTTATATGGAGAAGAGTAGCTTCTGGAGAGATGTTATATGAGAAGAGTAGCTTCGGAGAGATGTTATATGGAGAAGAGTAGCTTCTGGAGAGATGTTATATGGAGAAGAGTAGCTTCGGAGAGATGTTATATGGAGAAGAGTAGCTTCTGGAGAGATGTTATATGGAAAGAGTAGCTTCTGGAGAGATGTTATATGGAGAAGAGACTTCAGGAGAGATGTTATATGAAGAGAGTAGCTTCAGGAGAGTGTTATATGAGAAGAGTAGCTTCAGGAGAGATGTTATATGGAGAAGAGTACTTGAGAGATGTTATATGGAGAAGAGTAGCTTCAGGAGAGATGTTATATGGAGAAGAGTAGCTTCTGGAGAGATGTTATATGGAGAAGAGTAGCTTCTGGAGAGATGTTATTGGAGAAGAGTAGCTTCTGGAAGATGTTATATGGAGAAGAGTAGCTTCTGGAGAGATGTTATTGGAGAAGAGTAGCTTCGGAGAGGTTATATGGAGAAGAGTAGCTTCGGAGAGATGTTATATGGAGAAGAGTAGCTTCGGAGAGATGTTATATGGAGAAGAGTAGCTTCGGAGAGATGTTATATGGAGAAGAGTAGTTCTGGAGAATGTTATATGAGAAGAGTAGCTTCTGGAGAAGTTATATGGAGAAGAGTAGCTTCGGAGAGATGTTATATGGAGAAGAGTAGCTTTGGAGAGAGTTATATGAGAAGAGTACTTTGGAGAGATGTTATATGGAGAAGAGTAGCTTCGGAGAGTTTATATGGGAAGAGTAGCTTCGGAGAGAGTTATATGGAGAAATATTGAGAGATGGTATAGAAGAGTAGCTTGGAAGATGTTATATGGAAAGAGTACTTCTGGAGAATGTTATTGGAGAAGAGAGCTTCTGGAGAGAAGTTATATGGAGAAGAGTACTTCAGAGATGTTATATAGAGAGTAGCTTCAGAGTGTATATGGAGAAGAGTAGTCGGAGAGTGTTATTGGAAAGAGTACTTCGAGAGAGTTATATGGAGAAGAGTAGCTTCAGGAGAGATGTTATATGAGAAGAGTACTTCTGGAGAGATGTTATATGGAGAAGAGTACTTCGGAGAATGTTATTGGAGAAGAGTAGCTTCTGGAGGATGGTATATGGAAGAGTACTTCGGAGAGATGTTATTGGAGAAGGTAGCTTCTGAGAGAGTTATATGGAGAAGAGTAGCTTCGAGAGATGTTATATGGAAAGAGTACTGGGAGATGTTATATGGAGAGAGTAGCAGGAGATGTTATATGGAGAAGAGTAGCTTCTGGAGAATGTTATATGGAAGAGTAGCTTTGGAGAATGTTATATGGAAGAGTAGCTTGGAGAGATGTATATGGAGAAAGTAGCTTCTGGAGAGATGTTATTTGAGAAGAGTACTTGGAGAGAGTTATATGGAGAAGAGTAGCTTCAGGAGAGATGTTATATGGAAGAGTAGCTTCGGGAGATGTTATATGGAGAAGAGTGCTTCGGAGAGATGTATATGGAGAGAGTACTTGAGAGTGTTATATGAGAAGAGTAGCTTCAGAGAATGTTATTGAAAAGTAGCTTCGGAAGAGTTATATGGAAGAGTAGCTTCGAGAGATGTTATATGGAAAAGTAGCTTCTGAGAGATGTTATATGGAGAGAGTAGCTTCTGGAGAATGTTATTTGAGAAGAGTAGCTTCTGGAGAGAAGTTATATGGAGAAGATAGCTTCAGGAGAGATGTTATATGGAAAGAGTAGCTTCTGGAGAGATGTTATATGAGAAGAGTAGTTCGGAGAGTGTTATATGGAGAAGAGTAGCTTCTGGAAGATGTTATATGAGAAGAGTACTTCTGGAGAGATGTTATATGAGAAGAGCTTCGGAGAGATGTTATATGGAGAAGAGTAGCTTCGGAGAGATGTTATATGGAGAAAGTACTTTGAGAGATGTTATATGGAGAAGATAGCTTCGGAGAGATGTTATATGGAGAAGAGTAGCTTCTGGAGAAAGTTATATGGAGAAGAGTAGCTTCGGAGAGATGTTATATGGAAGTAGCTTCTGGAGAGATGTTATATGAGAAGAGTAGTTCTGGAGAGATGTTATATGGAGAAGAGTAGCTTCTGGAGAGATGTTATATGGAGAAGAGTAGCTTCTGGAAGATGTATATGGAGAAGAGTAGCTTCAGGAGAATGTTATATGAGAAAGTAGCTTCGGAGAGTGTTATATGGAGAAAGTACTTCTGGAGAGATGTTATATGGAGAAGAGTAGCTCGAGAGATGTTATATGGAAGAGTAGCTTCAGAGAGATGTTATATGGAAGTAGCTTCTGGAGAGATGTTATATGGAGAAGAGTAGCTTCTGGAGAGATGTTATATGGAGAAGAGTAGCTTCTGGAGAGATGTTATTGGAGAAGAGTAGTTCTGGAGAGAGTTATATGGAGAAGAGTAGCTTCGGAGAGATGTTATATGGAGAAGAGTAGCTTCTGGAGAGATGTTATATGTAGAAGAGTAGGTTCTGGAGAGATGTTATATGGAGAAGAGTAGCTTCTGGATAGATGTTATATGGAGAAGAGTAGCTTCTGGAGAGATGGTATATGTAGAAGAGAAGCTTCAGGAGAGATGTTATATGGAGAAGAGTAGCTTCTGGAGAGATGTTATATGGAGAAGAGTAGCTTCATGAGAGATGTTATATGGAGAAGATTAGCTTCTGGAGAGATGTTATATGGAGAAGAGTAGCTTCTGGAGAGATGTTATATGGAGAAGAGTAGCTTCAGGAGAGATGTTATATGGAGAAGAGTAGCTTCTGGAGAGATGTTATATGGAGAAGAGTAGGTTCTGGAGAGATGTTATATGGAGAAGAGTAGCTTCTGGAGAGATGTTATATGGAGAAGAGTAGCTTCTGGAGAGATGGTATATGTAGAAGAGTAGCTTCAGGAGAGATGTTATATGGAGAAGAGTAGCTTCTGGAGAGATGTTATATGGAGAATAGTAGCTTCTGGAGAGATGTTATATGGAGAAGAGTAGCTTCAGGAGAGATGTTATATGGAGAAGAGTAGCTTCAGAAGAGATGTTATATGGAGAAGAGTAGCTTCTGGAGAGATGTTATATGGAGAAGAGTAGCTTCTGGAGAGATGTTATATGGAGAAGAGTAGCTTCTGGAGAGATGTTATATGGAGAAGAGTAGGTTCTGGAGAGATGTTATATGGAGAAGAGTAGCTTCTGGAGAGATGTTATATGGAGAAGAGTAGCTTCTGGAGAGATGGTATATGTAGAAGAGTAGCTTCAGGAGAGATGTTATATGGAGAAGAGCAGCTTCTGGAGAGATGTTATATGGAGAAGAGTAGCTTCTGGAGAGATGTTATATGGAGAAGAGTAGCTTCAGGAGAGATGTTATATGGAGAAGAGTAGCTTCAGAAGAGATGTTATATGGAGAAGAGTAGCTTCTGGAGAGATGTTATATGGAGAAGAATAGCTTCTGGAGAGATGTTATATGGAGAAGAGTAGCTTCTGGAGAGATGTTATATGGAGAAGAGTAGCTTCTGGAGAGATGTTATATGGAGAAGAGTAGCTTCTGGAGAGATGTTATATGGAGAAGAGTAGCTTCTGGAGAGATGTTATATGGAGAAGAGTAGCTTCTGGAGAGATGGAAAGAATATTTGAAGAGTTGTTTAATATTTCTATGAAAGGTTTAGAAAAACGACAAGTTAAATATTGAATATTTAGTCCATCACCGACTCCACGCTGAGGACTGACTACCTCACACCGACTCCACGCTGAGGACTGACTACCTCACACCGACTCCACGCTGAGGACTGACTACCTCACACCGACTCCACGCTGAGGACTGACTACCTCACACCAACTCCACGCTGAGGACTGACTACCTCACACTGACTCCACGCTGAGGACTGACTACCTCACACCGACTCCACGCTGAGGACTGACTACCTCACACCGACTCCACGCTGAGGACTGACTACCTCACACTTCTCATCTCTCACCATTCTTCTCTGTGTGGGGTTCAAGAAACACCTGGGAAGCGAAACGTTTCCAGAATAAATATTTCAAAATATTGCCCAAAATATCTCAATGTTCAACTTTTACAATGTTGATGTAAAGGAAAAAGTGATATTGTGTCTTATAAATATTATAACATAACAGTAAGAAAAACACCAGCACCCCCACACCGGCACCCCCACACCAGCACCCCCACACCGGCACCTCCCACCAGCACCCCTCCTACACCAGCACCCCACACCAGCACCCTCGACACCGGCACCCCCCACCAACACCCCTCCTACACCAGCACCCCTACACCAGCACCCCCACACCGGCACCCCTCCTACACCAGCACCCCTCCTACACCAGCACCCCTCCTACACCAGCACCCCTCCTACACCAGCACCCTCCTACACCAGCACCCCTCCTACACCAGCACCCCTCCTACACCAGTCCCTCCTAAACCAGCACCCTCCTACACCAGCACCCCTCCTACACCAGCACCCCACACCAGCACCTCCACACCAGCACCTCCACACCAGCACCCCCACACCAGCACCCCCACACCAGCAACCCCACACCAGCACCCCACACCAGCACCCCCACACCAGCATTCCCACACCAGCACCCCCACCAGCACCCCACACACCAGCACCCCACACCAGCACCCCTACACCAGCACCCCCACACCAGCACCCCACACCAGCACCCCCACACCAGCACCCCACACTAGCACCCCACACTAGCACCCCAAACCAGCACCCTCACACCAGCATCCTCACACCGGCACCCCACACCAGCACCCCACACCAGCACCCACACACCAGCACCCCTACACTAGCACCCCCAATCCAGCACCCTTCACCAGCACCCTACACCAGCACCCCCACACTAGCACCCCCAAACCAGCACCCCCACACCAGCATCCTCACACCGGCACCCCCACACCAGCACCCCACACCAGCACCATCATACCAGCACCCCCACACTAGCACCCCCACACCAGCACCCCTTCACCAGCACCCCTACACCAGCACCCCCACACTAGCACCCCTACACCAGCACCCTCACACTAGCACCCCCACACCAGCACCCCTTCACTAGCACCCCTACACCAGCACCCCACACCGGCACCCCTCCTACACAAGCACCCCTCCTACACCAGCACCTCTCTTACACCAGCACCCCTCCTACCCAGAACCCCTCCTACACCAGCACCCTCCTACACCAGCACCTCTCCTACACCAGCACCCCTCCTACACCAGCACCCCTCCTACACCAGTACCCCTCCTACACCAGCACCTCTCCTACACCAGCACCCCTCCTACACCAGCACCCCCACACAAGCACCTCCACACCAGCACCCCACACCAGCACCCTCCCACACCAGCCACCCCCACACTAGCACCCCCACACCAGCACCCCACATCAGCACCCCCACACCAGCACCCCACACCGGCACCCCACACACCAGCACCCCAACACCAGCACCTCTACACCAGCACCCCCACACCAGCACCCCCACACCAGCACCCCCACACCAGCACCCCCACACTAGCACCCCCTACACCAGCACCCCTAAACCAGCACCCCACACCAGCATCCTCACACCGGCACCAACACACCAGCACCCCCCACCAGCACCCGCACACCAGCACCCCAACACTAGCACCCCACACCAGCACCCCTTCACCAGCACCCATACACCAGCACCCCCACACTAGCACCACCACCACCCTACATCAGCACCACACTTCCCACATCAGCACCAAAAAACCTCCCACACCTGCACCACTACCTCTCCCACACCAGTACCACCACCCCTCCCACACCAGCACCACCACCCCTCCCACACCAGCATCACCAGCCCTCTCATACTAGTAGCACCACCATCCTTCCCTCACTAGTACCACCAGCTTTCCCATATCAGCACCACCACCATCCCTCCCACACTATTACCACCATCCCTCCCACACTATCACCACCATCCCTCCCACACTATTACCACCATCCCTCCCACACTATTACCTCCACCCTACCACACCAACATCACTACCCCTCCCACACCAAAACCACCACCCCTCCCACACCAACACCACCACCTTTCCCATACCAGCACCACTAAACCTCCCACACCAGCACCACTACCTCTCCCACACCTGCGAAACCACCCCTCCCACACCAGCCCTCCCATACTAGCAGCACCACCATCCCTCCCACAATAGTACCACTAATAAATAAATAACAAAAAGGCACAATACCGTGACTGGAACAATACACACACAACCCGCACATATAAAAGAGAGGAGCTTACGACGACGTTTCGGCCCGACTTGGACCATTTACAAAGTCACACTAACACACAAAGACGGGGGAAGTGGTATTTATAGGCAGGCAGACAGGGGAGGGTACCAGAGAGTGGGGTAATAATGGAGTAAGTAGTGGAAGTGGTAGTAGTAATAGTAGTATTGGAGACAGTCATATTCTAGGAAAGGAGCACTGCAATGAGGCTAGCGGCCCGCAAGGGTGGGACGAGAACACAGAGGGAGGAAAGGCGAATAAAATAAAGGACAAATACAAGGCAAAAGAAAAGAAAGAAAGGAAAACCCATAGGAGAAAAAAGAAGAAGAAGAGGGAAGAGATGAAAGGAAGGAATCAGGTTAAGTCACGGGTGTTCTGAAGTTTAGAGCATTTAACAATGTAATGAGAGAGGAAAGCATCAACAGAGACAAAGCCAGGACTAAGATTCATACAGGGAAAGTTGTGTATAAGGGAGGATTCAACCAGGCGGCGACTATGAAAGTTAGACGTAGGGTAGACAGTTTTAGCAGAAGACCAATCAATAGGATGACTGTGATCTCTGACATGACAGAAAAGAACACAAAAATAGTGTTAGGCTTGCTGACACTAATAATGCTCTTTTAAGAGAAGATTTGAAGGTAGAAAATAGCTTCTCTGTTATTCAGGATGAGTGTACTCCAGTGGGCAGTGAAGGTAAAGGTACTACTTCCCTGCTAATAGAGGTAAGAGAATTCTTTTGGTAGGTGACTCACAGGTAAGATATATGGACCTGTGCTTTCTGTAATAGGAATAGGAGGTGAGAGAGAGGTGTGCTTCCTGGAGCTGGTGTTGGTGACATAGTCAACAGGTTGGATAATATCATGTCAGGTAATGGGAACAAGCCCATTATCTGTCTCAGTGCTGGTGGAAATGATATTGGGAAGGGTAGGAGAGAAGAGCTGCTGGATAAGTACAGGTCAGCTATAGAGCTAATCAAGTCTAAGGGAGGGTCCCAATTATATGTAGCATCTTGCCTAGAAGGAGAGTGGGAAATGAATGGTTGTCTAGGGCAATTTGTGCAAATTGCTGGCTAGACAGATACTGCAAGGAACTTGCAGTCCCATTCATTGACAACTGGGACAACTTTATGGCAAACATGATATGTATGCAAGGGATGGGGTACATCTCTCTGGGACCAGGGTGGAAGCACTTGCCAACTCGATTGAGAGGGCCATTGCTGACATGCCTAGGATTTTAAACTGATAGAGGATAGAGGTATGGGTGTATGTGGGAAACAGTCAGTTTGCAACACTAGGGCTGAAAACAGTAAATTTATAAAAGAAATTCATCTAAATTCACAAATAAAGACAATGGATCAGGTCAGCAAACAAAGGGAGACAGCAGAGGGAAACAAGAGACTAGCTCCTTAAGGTTTACTATACTAATAGCAGGAGTGTAAGAAATAAGATAGATGAGTTAAGATTAATTGCAAGTGCAGGAAACATAGATATTATTGCTATAACAGAGACCTGGCTCAATCTGAAAGATAGAGAGTTGCCTTCTGAATGTCACATACAAGGCTATAAATTATTCCACACTGATAGGGTCAACAGGAAGGGTGGTGGAGTAGCGATGTATGTCAGAGACAATTTAAACTGTTGTGTTAGACAAGATATAAAATTAGAAGCGTCAGCCACTGAATCTGTTTGGTTACAGCTTCTTGAAGGCCGTGTAAAACTTATTTTGGGTGTGATTTACAGGCCCCCAAATCTTGATAGGGAGTGCAGTAAACTTCTATGGGATGAAATTCGTAAGGCATCTGCATATGAAAATGTTGTGCTAATGGGAGATTTCAACTTTAGACAAGTTGACTGGAGCAATTTGACAGGAAATTTAGAGTCAAGTGACTTTCTTGATACGATTCAGGAAACAGTTGGTGACAGAACCAACTAGAGGAAATAACCTGCTAGACTTGGTTCTTGCCAGCAGGGAATCGCTAATTAATAATCTTGAGGTTAATGATGAGCTTGGGGAAAGTGATCACAAATCACTCAGTTTTAATATATCATGGAATTACCCTAATAATGACAATCAAGTCTCTGTCCCTGACTTCCGCCTGGCTGATTTCATAGGACAGAAAAATTACCTGGGTGGGCTGAACTGGAATGACCTGACAGTGGGTCAGAGAATAGTTCTAGCTGCTCAGACAACTTATGTTCCTAATAGGGAAATCAGATCAAACAAAAATGATCTTAAATGGATGAACAATAGATTAAAACATCTCATTGGTCAAAAGAGAGGCATATATAGGCGAATCAAAAGAGGAGAGGGGCAATTAAGTAATCAATATATTCAGTTAAAGAGAGAAATAAAAAGGGAATAAGAAAAGCAAAAAGAGACTATGAGGTTAAAGTTCAAGAGAATCGAAAACTAACCCAAAAGGATTTTTTCAGGTATACAGAAGTAAGATTAGGGACAAGATAGGCCCACTCAAAAGTTACTCAGGTCAGCTCACCGTCAGTGATAAGGAAATGTGTAGAATTTTTAACACTTACTTCCTCTCAGTTTTTACACAAGAAGATACTAGCGATATTCCAGAAATAATAAATTATGTAGACCAGGACGATAGTAAACTATGCACGATCAGGGTCACAAGTGACATGGTCCTTAGACAAATAGATAAATTAAAACCTAACAAATCCCCAGGCCCTGATGAACTGTATGCAAGGGTTCTAAAGGAATGTAAAGAGGAGCTTAGCAAACCTATGGCTAATCTTTTCAACATATCACTGCAAACTGGCATGGTGCCAGATAAGTGGAAAATTGCAAATGTAATACCTATTTTCAAAGCAGGAGACAGGTCCTTAGCTTCGAACTATAGGCCAATAAGCCTAACCTCCATAGTGGGAAAATTTATGGAATCAATAATTGCCGAGGCAATTCGCAGCCATCTTGAAAAGCATAAATTAATCAACGAATCTCAGCACGGTTTTACAAAAGGGCGTTCCTGCCTTACAAATTTAATAACTTTTTTCACTAAGGTATTTGAGGAGGTAGATCATGGTAATGAATATGATATTGTGTATATGGACTTCAGTAAGGCTTTTGATAGAGTCCCACATCAGAGACTATTGAGGAAAATTAAGGCACACGGAATAGGAGGAGAAATTTTTTCCTGGATAGAGGCATGGTTGACAAATAGGCAGCAGAGAGTTTGCATAAATAGGGAGAAATCAGAGTGGGGAAGCGTCACAAGTGGTGTTCCACAGGGGTCAGTATTGGGCCCCTTGTTGTTCACAATCTACATAAACGACATAGATGAGGGAATAAATAGCGACATAAGCAAGTTTGCCGATGACACCAAAATAGGCCGTCCAATTCATTCAAATGAGGACATTAGAGCACTCCAGGAAGATTTGAATAGACTGATGCAGTGGTCGGAGAAGTGGCAGATGCAGTTTAATATAGATAAATGCAAAGTTCTAAATATTGGACAGGACAATAACCATGCCACATATAAACTAAATAATGTAGATCTTAATACTTATGATTGCGAAAAGGATTTAGGAGTTCTGGTTAGCAGTAATCTAAAACCAAGACAGCAGTGCATAAGTGTTCGCAATAAAGCAAACAGAATCCTTGGCTTCATATCAAGAAGCATAAATAATAGGAGTCCTCAGGTTGTTCTTCAACTCTATATATCCTTGGTTAGGCCTCATCTAGATTATGCTGCACAGTTTTGGTCACCGTATTACAGAATGGATATAAATGCTCTGGAAAACGTACAAAGGAGGATGACTAAGTTGATTCCATGTATCAGAAATCTTCCCTATGAGGATAGACTGAGGGCCCTGAATCTGCACTCTCTAGAAAGGCGTCGAATTAGGAGGGATATGATTGAGGTATATAAATGGAAAACAGGAATAAATAAAGGGGATGTAAATAGCGTGCTAAAAATATCTTGTATTGACAGGACTCGAAGCAATGGCTTTAAGTTGGATAAATTCAGATTCAGAAGGGATATAGGAAAGCATTGGTTTGGTAATAGAGTTGTCGATGAGTGGAACAAACTCCCGAGTACAGTTATAGAGGCTAAAACGTTGTGTAGTTTTAAAAATAGGCTAGATAAATATATGAGTGGGTGTGGGTGGGTGTGAGTTGTACCTGACTAGTTTGTGCTACTAGGTCAGATGCCGTGCTCCTTCCTTAAGTGAATGTAACCTGACCTGGCTGGGTCAGGGCATTGGCTTAAGCCGGTGGGAGACTTGGACCTGTCTCGCATGGGCCAGTAGGCCTGCTGCAGTGTTCCTTCTTTCTTATGTTCTTATGTTCTTATGAATGTAACCTGACCTGGCTGGGTCGGGGCATTGGCTTAAGCCGTTGGAGACTTGGACTTGCCTCGCATGGGCCAGTAGGCCTGCTGCAGTGTTCCTTCTTTCTTATGTTCTTAATAAAGTACTGAGGGTGTCGAACCAGGTAAGAACCAGAAATAATGGATTTAAGTTGGATAAATTTAGATTTTGAAAGGACATAGGTAAGTACTGGTTTTTGAACAGAGTTGTGGATGCGTGGAACTGTCTTCCTAGTAGTTCGATCGAGGCTAGGACCTTGGGTAACTTTAAAAAGAGATTGGACAAATATATGAGTGGGAGGGGCTGGGTTTGATTGGTGTTGTGGGTACGGGAGTAAATTATTGGGTAGGGGTGGTTTTGATAAGGATCTGCCTTGTTTGGGCCAGTAGGCTTTCTGCAGTGTTTCTCATTTCTTATGTTCTTATGTTCTTACGTGATGAGGTATCACAGTAGGCGCCTGTGAAGAGCGGAGTCCCAAAGGGGTCAGTCCTAGGACCAGTGCTATTTTTGGTATATGTGAATGACATGACGGAAGGGATAGACTCAGAAGTGTTCCTCTTTGCAGATGATGTGAAGTTAATGAGGAGAATTAAATCAGATGAGGATAAGGCAGGACTTCAAAGAGACCTGGACAGGATGGACACCTGGTCCAGCAACTGGCTTCTCGAAATTAACTCCGCCAAATGCAAAGTCATGAAGATCGGGGAAGGGCTAAGAAGACCGCAGACAGAGTATAGTCTAGGTGGCCAAAGACTGCAAACCTCGCTCAAGGAGAAAGATCTTGAGCTGAGTATGACACCGATCACGTCTCCTGAAGCACACGCCGCGCTGTATAACCCCTGTGGTTTAGCGCTTCTTTTGATTATAATAATAATCCGGAAGCACACATCAACCAGATACGGGCGCCTGGCAAACCTGAGAATAGCATTCCGATACCTTAGTTAGGAATCGTTCAAGATACTGTACACCGTGTACGTCAGGCCCATACTAGAGTATGCAGCACCAGTTTGGAACCCACACCTGATCAAGCACGTCAAGAAATTAGAGAAAGCGCTAAGGTTTGCGACAAGGTTAGTTCCAGAGCTAAGGGGAATGTCCTACGAAGAAAGGTTAAGGGAAATCGGCATGACAACACTGGAGGACAGGTTAGGGGAGACATGATAACGACATACAAAATACTGCGGGGAATAGACAAGGTGGATAAAGACAGGAAGTTCAAGGGAAGGGATACAGAAACAAGAGGTCACAATTGGAAGTTGAAGACTCAGATGAGTCAAAGGGATGTTAGGAAGTATTTCTTCAGCCATAGAGTAGTCAGGAAGTGGAATAGTCTAGCAAGTGATGTAGTGGAGGCAGCTTTAAGCCGAGGTATGATAAACCTCGTGGAGCAGGGAGAGAAGGGACCCAGCAGCGATCAGTGAAGAGGCGGGGCCAAGAGCTGAGTCTCGACCCCTGCAATTACAATTAGGTGAGTACAATTAGGTCAGTACCACCAACACTGCCACACCAGCACCACCATCACCCACACCAGTACCACCAACACTCCCACACCAGCACCACCAACACACACCAGCAAAACCAACACTCCCACATCAGCACCATCAACACTCCCACACCAGCACCACCAAAACTCCCACACCAGCACCACCAACACTCCCACACCAGCACCACCAACACTCCCACACCAGCACCACCAACACTCCCATACCAGCACCACCAACACTCCCACACTAGCACCACCAACCCTCCCACACCAGCACCACCAACACTCCCACACCAGCATCACCAACACTCCCACACCAGCACCACCAGCACCACCAGCACCACCAACACTGCCACAACAGCATCGCCAACACTCACACACCAGCACCACCAACACTCCCACACCAGCACCACCAACACTCCCACACCAGCCCCACCAACACTCCCACACCACCAAAACTCTCACAGCAGCACCTCCAACACTCCCACACCAGCACCACCAACACACACCAGCACCACCAACACACACCAGCACCACCAACACCCACACCAGCACCACAACACACACCTGCACAACACTTCCACACCAGCACCACCAACACACACCAGCACCACCAACACTCCCACACCAGCACCACCAACACTCCACACCAGCACCACCAACACTCCACACCAGCACCACCAACACTCCCCACCAGCACCACCAACACTCCCACACCAGCACCACCAACACTCCCACACCAGCACCACCAACACTCCCACACCAGCACCACCAACACTCCACACCAGCACCACCAACACTCCCACACCAGCACCACCAACACTCCCACACCAGCACCACCAACACTCCCACACCAGCACCACCAACACTCCCACACCAGCACCACCAACACTCCACACCAGCACCTCCAACACTCCCACACCAGCACCACCAACACACACCAGCACCACCAACACACACCAGCACCACCAACACTCCCACACCAGCACCACCAACACACACCAGCACCACCAACACTCCCACACCAGCACCACCAACACTCCCACACCAGCACCACCAACACACACCAGCACCACCAACACCACACACCAGCACCACCAACACTCCCACACCAGCACCACCCAACACCACACACCAGCACCACCAACACTCCCACACCAGCACCACCAACACTCCCACACCAGCACCACCAACACTCCACACCAGCACCACCAACACTCCCACACCAGCACCACCAACACACACCAGCACCACCAACACTCACACACCAGCACCACCAACACACACCAGCACCACCAACACTCCCACACCAGCACCACCAACACTCCCACACCAGCACCACCAACACTCCCACACCAGCACCACCAACACTCCACACCAGCACCACCAACCACACCACAACACCACCGCACCACCAACACTCTCACACCAGCACCACCAACACACACCAGCACCACCAACACTCACACACCAGCACCACCAACACTCCCACACCAGCACCACCAACACTCCCACACCAGCACCACCAACACTCCCACACCAGCACCACCAACACTCCCACACCAGCACCACCAACACATCAGCGACACCAGACCTCTACACACCACAACGCAGCCATTCCCTAAAGCACTATCACCAGCACACCAAGCTCAACAGCCCCCAACACTCACACCAGCACCACCAACACTGTCACCAGCACCACACACCAAGCCAAACACTCCTACACCAGCACCACCAACTAAAAGCCGCACCGTCACACCAGCACACAACACTTTCACCTCAGCACCAGCTAACCTGTACACCAGCCCACCAACACTAACCTGGAACTCACCTCACACCAGCCTGAAAAGCCTGGATTCAGCCGTACAGCAAGCTCAAAGCCTGCACCGCCACCAACCTGGTTCAGCCGTCAAGACCAAGCTGAAAGCCTGGTTCAGCCGTCAAGACCAGACTGAAAGCCTGGTTCAGCCGTCAAGCCAAGCTGAAAAGCCTGGTTCAGCCGTCAAGACCAAGCTGAAAAGCCTGGTTCAGCCGTCAAGGCCAGCTGAAAAGCCTGGTTCAGCCGTCAAGGCCAAGCTGAAAAGCCTGGTTCAGCCGTCAAGACCAAGCTGAAAAGCCTGGTTCAGCCGTCAAGGCCAAGCTGAAAAGCCTGGTTCAGCCGTCAAGACCAAGCTGAAAAGCCTGGTTCAGCCGTCAAGCCACTGAAAGCCTGGTTCAGCCGTCAAGCCCAAAGGCTGAAAGCCTGGTTCAGCCGTCAAGCCAAGCTGAAAGCCTGGTTCAGCCGTCAAGACCAGGCTGAAAGCCTGTTCAGCCGTCAAGGCCAGCTGGAAAGCCTGGTTCAGCCGTCAAGGCCAGGCTGAAAGCCTGGTTCAGCTCGTCAAGGCCAGCTGAAAGCCTGGTTCAGCCGTCAAAACCAGGCTGGAAAGCCTGGTTCAGCCGTCAAGGCAAGGCTGGAAAGCCTGGTTCAGCGTCAAGGCCAAGGCTGAAAGCCTGGTTCAGCCGTCAAGGCCAGGCTGAAAGCCTGGTTCAGCCGTCAAGGCCAGCTGAAAGCCTGGTTCAGCTGTCAAGACCAAGCTGGAAAGCCTGGTTCAGCCGTCAAGGCCAGGCTGGAAAGCCTGGTTCAGCCGTCAAGGCCAGGCTGGAAAGCCTGGTTCAGCCGTCAAGGCCAGGCTGGAAAGCCTGGTTCAGCCGTCAAGGCCAGGCTGGAAAGCCTGGTTCAGCCGTCAAGGAAAGGGTGGAAAGCCTATTTCAGCCGTCAAGGCCTGGCTGGAAAGCCTGGTTCAGCCGTCAAGGCCTGGCTGGAAAGCCTGGTTCAGCCGTCAAGGCCAGGCTGGAAAGCCTGGTTCAGCGTCAACCGGCTGGAAAGCCTGGTTCAGCCGTCAGAGGTGGAAAGCCTTTCAGCCGTCAAGACCAGGCTGGAAAGCCTGGTTCAGCCGTCAAGGAAAGGGTGGAAAGCCTATTTCAGCCGTCAAGGCCAGGCTGGAAAGCCTGGTTCAGCCGTCAAGGCCAGGCTGGAAAGCCTGGTTCAGCCGTCAAGGCCAGGCTGGAAAGCCTGGTTCAGCCGTCAAGGCCAGGCTGGAAAGCCTGGTTCAGCCGTCAAGGCCAGGCTGGAAAGCCTGGTTCAGCCGTCAAGGCCAGGCTGGAAAGCGAAACACAGGAGTGGAAATAAATGCAGCAACATGGAGCCACTGAAACAACACTCTTATGGTAATATAACGTAAGGCTTGACATTCCATGCATACTGGCGCTGAAGTTTTGTCCGTGACTGAAGCAGAAATGTAAAATATTTTTCTAGTTTTGTGTATTTACTAAAGTAACAAGCGGAGGAAAAATGGCTGGTAATCAAAGTTTGTGAAGTCAGAGAACACCAGGGAAATATTTCTCAGGCTATGTCGTGGTGGCCACACTATAACAGTACAGATTCTATGTTGGGGTGGCCACACTATAACAGTACAGATTCTATGTCGGGGTGGCCACACTATAACAGTACAGATTATATGTCGGGGTGGCCACACTATAACAGTACAGATTCTATGTTGGGGTGGCCACACTATAACAGTACAGATTCTATGTCGGGGTGGCCACACTATAACAGTACAGATTCTATGTTGGGGTGGCCACACTATAACAGTACAGATTCTATGTTGGGGTGGCCACACTATAACAGTACAGATTCTATGTCGGGGTGGCCACACTTTAACAGTACAGATTCTATGTTGGGGTGGCCACACTTACAGTACAATTCTATGTCAGGGTGGCCACACTATAACAGTACAGATTCTATGTTGGGGTGGCCACACTATACCAGTACAGATTCTATGTCAGGGTGGCCACACTATAACAGTACAGATTCTATGTTGGGGTGGCCACACTATAACAGTACAGATTCTATGTCGGGGTGGCCACACTATAACAGTACAGATTCTATGTTGGGGTGGCCACACTATAACAGTACAGATTCTATGTTGGGGTGGCCACACTATAACAGTACAGATTCTATGTCGGGGTGGCCACACTTTAACAGTACAGATTCTATGTCGGGGTGGCCACACTTTAACAGTACAGATTCTATGTCGGGGTGGCCACACTATAACAGTACAGATTCTATGTGGGGTGGCCACACTATAACAGTACAGATTCTATGTCGGGGTGGCCACACTATAACAGTACAGATTCTATGTTGGGGTGGCCACACTATAACAGTACAGATTCTATGTCGGGGTGGCCACACTATAACAGAACAGATTCTATGTCGGGGTGGCCACACTATAACAGTACAGATTCTATGTTGGGGTGGCCACACTATAACAGTACAGATTCTATGTCGGGGTGGCCACACTATAACAGTACAGATTCTATGTCGGGGTGGCCACACTATAACAGTACAGATTCTATGTCGGGGTGGCCACACTATAACAGTACAGATTCTATGTCGGGGTGGCCACACTATAACAGTACAGATTCTATGTCGGGGTGGCAACACTATAACAGTACAGATTCTATGTCGGGGTGGCCACACTATAACAGTACAGATTCTATGTTGGGGTGGCCACACTATAACAATACAGATGCTATGTCGGGGTTGCCACACTATAACAGTACAGATTCTATGTCGGGGTGGCCACACTATAACAGTACAGATTCTATGTCGGGGTGACCACACTATAACAGTACAGATTCTATGTCGGGGTGGCCACACTATAACAGTACAGATTCTATGTCGGGGTGGCCACACTATAACAGTACAGATTCTATGTCGGGGTGGCCACACTATAACAGTACAGATTCTATGTTGGGGTGGCCACACTATAACAGTACAGATTCTATGTCGGGGTGGCCACACTATATCAGTACAGATTCTATGTCCGGGTGGCCACACTATAACAGTACAGATTCTATGTTGGGGTGGCCACACTATAACAGTACAGATTCTATGTTGGGGAGGCCACACTATAACAGTACAGATTCTAAACACAGACTAGCCTGGTAGCACAGACTAGCCTGGTAGCTCAGACTAGCCTGGTAGCTCAGAATAGTCTTGTAGCACAGACTAGCCTGGTAGCACAGACTAGCCTGGTAGCTCAGACTAGCCTGGTAGCTCAGAATAGTCTTGTAGCACAGACTAGCCTGATAGCTCAGAATAGTCTTGTAGCACAGACTAGCCTGGCAGCACAGACTAGCCTGGTAGCACAGACTAACCTGGTAGCACAGACTTGCCTGGTAGCTCAGAATAGTCTTGTAGCACAGACTAGCCTGGTAGCTCAGAATAGTCTTGTAGAACAGACTAGCCTGGCAGCACAGACTAGCCTGGTAGCACAGACTAGCCTGGTAGCTCAGAATAGTCTTGTAGCACAGACTAGCCTGGTAGCACAGACTAGCCTGGTAGCTCAGAATAGTCTTGTAGCACAGACTAGCCTGGTAGCACGAGACTAGCCTGGTAGCACAGACTAGCCTGATAGCACAGACTAGCCTGGTAGCTCAGAATAGTCTTGTAGCACAGACTAGCCTTGTAGCACGGACTAGCCTGGTAGCACAGACTAGCCTGATAGCACAGACTAGCCTGGTAGCTCAGAATAGTCTTGTAGCACAGACTAGCCTGGTAGCACAGACTAACCTGGTAGCACAGAATTGTCTTGTAGCACAGACTAGCCTGGTAGCACAGACTAGCCTGGTAACACAGACTAACCTGGTAACACAGACTAGCCTGGTAGCATAGACTAGCCTGGTAACACAGACTAGCCTATCAACAGAAACTACTCTCGTACTATATAATGGTCTAGTAGTATAGATTGGGCAGTAATATGGAGTCACCTGGTATTACAGACTGGGCTGGTATTACAGACTGGCCTGGTAGTATAGACTGGCCTGGTAGTATAGACTGGCCTGGTAGTATAGACTGGCCTGGTAGTATAGACTGGCCTGGTATTACAGACTGGCCTGGTAGTATAGACTGGCCTGGTAGTATAGACTGGCCTGGTAGTATAGACTGGCCTGGTAGTATAGACTGGCCTGGTATTACAGACTGGCCTGGTAGTATAGACTGGCCTGGTAGTATAGACTGGCCTGGTAGTATAGACTGGCCTGGTAGTATAGACTGGCCTGGTAGTATAGACTGGCCTGGTAGTATAGACTGGCCTGGTATTACAGACTGGCCTGGTAGTATAGACTGGCCTGGTAGTATAGACTGGGCTGGTATTACAGACTGGCCTGGTAGTATAGACTGGGCTGGTATTACAGACTGGCCTGGTAGTATAGACTGGCCTGGTAGTATAGACTGGCCTGGTAGTACAGACTGGCCTGGTAGTATAGACTGGGCTGGTATTACAGACTGGCCTGGTAGTATAGACTGGCCTGGTTGTATAGACTGGGCTGGTATTACAGACTGGCCTGGTAGTATAGACTGGGCTGGTATTACAGACTGGCCTGGTAGTATAGACTGGCCTGGTAGTATAGACTGGCCTGGTAGTACAGACTGGCCTGGTAGTATAGACTGGGCTGGTATTACAGACTGGCCTGGTAGTATAGACTGGCCTGGTTGTATAGACTGGGCTGGTATTACAGACTGGCCTGGTAGTATAGACTGGCCTGGTATTACAGACTGGCCTGGTAGTATAGACTGGCCTGGTATTACAGACTGGCCTGGTAGTATAGACTGGCCTGGTATTACAGACTGGCCTGGTAGTATAGACTGGCCTGGTATTACAGACTGGCCTGGTAGTATAGACTGGCCTGGTAGTATAGACTGGGCTGGTATTACAGACTGGCCTGGTAGTATAGACTGGGCTGGTATTACAGACTGGCCTGGTAGTATAGACTGGGCTGGTATTACAGACTGGCCTGGTAGTATAGTTTTGAAAACCGACAAGTTAGAGATTAAGACACTTAAGCAACATTTGGGAATGTATTAATATTGGTAGAATTACTGACAATATGTTAAGTAAAAGGACACAAATGCAACTAAGGTGACATTTTATTGTATTTATAAAACATTTGCGAATCTTTATTGAAGAAACGTTTCGCCACATAGTGTCTTCATCAGTCCAATACAAAGCAGAAAGTTGTAAGGAGAGGAGGAGTTTGAGGTAATCAGTCCCTCGGCCTGGAGTCGATGTGTTCAGTCCATCAATCTTGTAGAAAGTACAGCATAGGGCCGTAGAAGTGGCTTATATACTGTAGTCGGGTGAGGCGAAGTAGGAGGAGGCGGGGTCGTAGTGGTACCATCCACTATTCGAAGTAGGTCTTCGTCCAAAGGTTGGACAAGTGTTGAAGAATTCGTTTGTATCAAGATCCCATGATGTTGTCAGACACTGCAACATCATGGGATCTTGATACAAGAGAAGGTATACACAGACTTTGCAAAAGCCTTTGACAAGTTTCACCACGGTGTAATAGCGCACAAAATGCGTGATAAATTAAAAACAGAAAAAGTTCGTAGGTGTGGGGCTTCCAAAAGTATTTTCCAGAGAGCAGAGGAAGGATGTTGAGGTGGTTTGGTCACTTAGAGAGAATGGAACAAAATAGAATGATGTGGAGGGCATATAAATCTGTAGTGGAAGGAAGGCGGGGTAGGGGTCGTCCTAGAAAAAGTTGGAGGGTGCGGATAAAGTAGATTTTGTGTGTAAGGGGCTTAGACTTCCAGCAAGTGTGTTAGATAGGAGCGAGTGCATACAAAAGGTTTAATCACTTGACGTGCTGTTGGAGTGTGACCAAGATAACATTTATGTAGGAATTCAGGAAAACTGGTTAGCCGGACTCGACTCCTGGAGGTGGGAAGTACAGTGCCTGCACCCTGAAGATGGGGTGTTGATATGTTGCAGTTTTGTAACTGTAGTATAGGCACACCTCTGGCAAGACAGTGATGGACTCAATGATGATGAAAGTACTTCTTCTTTTTTCTGGTCACCTATCCTTGGTGGGAAAAGACCGATATGTTAATATAAAAATAATTCCTATCTGTCGTTGAATCTCTATTCTTGCTTCCATTAACTCTTCCTTAAGGTGAAGATATCGCCGCTCCTAGTCGAGGGAAGCCATCATCACATTACTCACATTATTCACATCTTCACATAAGAACAGTTATTTATTGGTTTTCGGTATATTTTGAATTTAAAATCATGGTTTCACTTAATAATTAAGACATCTAAAAAATGATATATTTTTTTCAAACTCAACAGTAAAATTTATGGAATGAGCTGGACTGTATACGTTTAGACACAAAACACCATGAACATATCTTACCACTTAGCTCTATTAGGAAGTATTTTTTTAAGCAGTAGTGTTTCAAAATATTTCATGTACAAATTGCTACGGACAGGTGAGAGATGATTTCTCTTTGCCATACCAAACTTTTGAGTGTAAAACTTACCATTAAACTTAATTAAATCACCTGCTGAACTCTGTACTATTCTTACACGCCACAGGGTGGCGTGTATAATGCATTACAATTATGTCTTTATCGGATCGTGTAGACCGAAATACGTCTAAATTAGTTGTTATTGCAGCTGCGGACTTCAGAAATACGTCTACAATAGCTGTTATTACAGCTGTAAACTTCAGAAATATATCTACAGTAGTTTTTGTTGTAGTTGCAGTTTTAGAAATCAGAAATATGTCTACAGTAGTTTTGTTGTAGTTGCAGAGTTCAGAAATTTGTCTACAGTAGTTTTTGTTGTAGTTGCAGTTTTAAATATCAGAAATATGTCTACAGTAGTTTTGTTGTAGTTGCAGAGTTCAGAAATATGTCTACAGTAGTTTTTGTTGTAGTTGCAGTTTTAAAGATCAGAAATATGTCTACAGTAGTTTTGTTGTAGTTACAGAGTTCAGAAATATGTCTACAGTAGTTTTGTTGTAGTTACAGAGTTCAGAAATATGTCTACAGTAGTTTTGTTGTAGTTGCAGAGTTCAGAAATATGTCTACAGTAGTTTTGTTGTAGTTGCAGAGTTCAGAAATATGTCTACAGTAGTTTTTGTTGTAGTTGCAGTTTTAAAGATCAGAAATATGTCTACAGTAGTTTTGTTGTAGTTACAGAGTTCAGAAATATGTCTACAGTAGTTTTGTTGTAGTTACAGAGTTCAGAAATATGTCTACAGTAGTTTTGTTGTAGTTGCAGAGTTCATAAATATGTCTACAGTAGTTTTGTTGTAGTTGCAGAGTTCAGAAATATGTCTACAGTAGTTTTGTTGTAGTTACAGAGTTCAGAAATATGTCTACAGTAGTTTTGTTGTAGTTGCAGAGTTCAGAAATATGTCTACAGTAGTTTTGTTGTAGTTGCAGAGTTCAGAAATATGTGTACAGTAGTTTTGGGTTAGTTGCAGAGTTCAGAAATATGTCTACAATAGTTTTGTTGTAGTTGCAGAGTTCAGAAATATGTCTACAGTAGTTTTGTTGTAGTTGCAGAGTTCAGAAATATGTCTACAGTAGTTTTGTTGTAGTTGCAGAGTTCAGAAATATGTCTACAGTAGTTTTGTTGTAGTTGCAGAGTTCAGAAATATGTCTACAGTAGTTTTGTTGTAGTTGCAGAGTTCATAAATATGTCTACAGTAGTTTTGTTGTAGTTGCAGAGTTCAGAAATATGTCTACAGTAGTTTTCTTGTAGTTGCAGAGTTCAGAAATATGTCTACAGTAGTTTTGTTGTAGTTGCAGAGTTCAGAAATATGTCTACAATAGTTTTGTTGTAGTTGCAGAGTTCAGAAATATGTCTACAGTAGTTTTGTTGTAGTTGCAGAGTTCAGAAATATGTCTACAGTAGTTTTGTTGTAGTTGCAGAGTTCAGAAATATGTCTACAGTAGTTTTGTTGTAGTTGCAGAGTTCAGAAATATGTCTACAGTAGTTTCTTGTAGTTGCAGAGTTCAGAAATATGTCTACAGTAGTTTTGTTGTAGTTGCAGAGTTCAGAAAAGCCTGATGTGTTGAAACTGTAAAAATATGTCATTGTTTCCTTGAGTGCTAAGTAAGTTTGTTTTTATTATTTATTGTCTTCATATATTGTACACATTTTCTGGTGTTGTTGTTGTCGTTGTGGCTGCTGCTGTTGTTGCTTAGTGTCATTATTATTATTATTTTATAATTATTGTTATTGATATTATAATATTACTATTGTTCTTCTTCTTCTTCTTATTATTATTATTATTATTATTATTATTATTATTATTATTATTATTATTATTATTATTATTATTATTATTATTATTATTATTATGCTGTGTTTTCTCTTCAATAATGTTTGAGCTTGAGTCAGGTCCTCATTGACACAGTTGTCAAGAAGTTTAGTGTTTTTATTACTAAGGTGAGCCAGAGAATTAGAATATTTACTATCTTTACCACCATAACTCGTCTCAGTTATTTTGTTTGTTCATACATTTGGTTTGTGTTTATAGCTAGTACTAACTTATTCTCTGAATTATTATAAGTTTTACCTATGAGATTTTTTCCCAGTATCTGTTCTATTTATTATGACTGTTTGTTCTTTTCTCGGTACTTGAATATAAGTTACATCATGTTTGTTCTTCATTATTGCTTCCCTATGCTGGGTCTTGTCTCTTAAATTTGCGTTGCATATTTTGGTTCCACGAGTCGTGCTTATGTTGAGAGTCAGTTTCCATCTCATCTTTTTAGGCTACTTTGAGTGGCATCATTGATTCCTGGCTTCCTGGGCTTTTCATATGAACCGAGTTGCCTCCACTACTGCGTCATACAAGTGTTTGACTTCATTGGTTTATCCTAAATTAAATCTACCTAATATATGTTTATGTAC
Organism: Cherax destructor; assembly: GCA_009830355.1. Classification (NCBI taxonomy): domain Eukaryota; kingdom Metazoa; phylum Arthropoda; class Malacostraca; order Decapoda; family Parastacidae; genus Cherax; species Cherax destructor. Next base: position 14,477 of record WNWK01014220.1, on the reverse strand, counting down.
TTATAACATCGACGTGCTCTTAACACCATTGTAAAAAAAAAAATGTTATCTTCAAAGCCTAATTAAAAGTTACTAATTTTAGTCTATAAAGGTCACAATATAGTTTTTATTGGAAGATATTAGGAATATTGAAATACTGCTTTCCATGCGAAAATTTATCAGTCTCACATCTGAATATCTTCAATCCTTCATCACAAATAACTTGATAATGCAACTTCTGAGCGGCTTCAAGCTTAATAAGTTGGTGTGTTACAAAATGCAGCATCTATTAAGCGACGATATATCCAGAGAATACTAGGTCAACTTATTGATCTCCCTTTAATATCTAGCTTGTTTCTGTTGTTTATAACTACAGAAAAAGTTGCTTTTCATAGAGCTTTGGGATTATTAAATGAATAGGAACCAACCAGATAAGAGTCGAGATCCTTAATAACAAAGGTGACTAGGTGGCAATATTTACAGTTAATGTAATTTAAATAATTAAAGAAATAAGCTCCAACACAAATCTTAAAGTATATCTTATTATACTTGTATATCGTAGCTATTCTGTACATATAATCATATGGTGCTAGAAGGACCTTTGATAAAATACTGTACTACTCTTAATATGTAACGTCTGGTACGTTGCTATGATGAGATGTACTCACATGTAGAAGAGTAGTGGTGTGTTTGTGTAAGAGTTCAATATGTGCTCAGATTGACTCAACCTTGACTTAGAATGTGACAACAACAAGTCCCTATATAGGGTAACATCTGGACCATTGAGGCAAAAACACAACTTGCTTGAACAGTAAGACGACCCATTCCCCAAACAGCAATAATGGCTGAAGGAGCTGTGAACAGCACAGCATCAGTCAAAGAATCAAGGGAAACAAAACGACCATAACTGTGGACCTTCGGCAGATCCTCGTCAAAAGGCTAAACTCCCTTATTACTTAAAATGAGTTCAGCAGTTCCAATTTCCCGACTTCGACAGTGCGTAGATGCCAGAACAAATGTAGGTCGAGAGTTGAACTCGGTACCAGAGATTTAAAGAGTATCTCCACGACACACAACCTCTGAAAACGTCAAATATCACTAAGTCTAAATAATTCTCTGTGAAGAGAGTTGCACAGAGTTACAAGAAATATGTCTCGGCTCACCAATGGAGACATACTCTATCAAAAACAGAGTCTAAATAACACGAGCTGAGGAGAGCAACAATTTTCCAGACAGAGCAGAGATGAACGTATTTCCTCCTTCAGGAGCAGTGAGAGAGAGAAGCAGAACCAGCACATACATCGTCGGGTGACTCATACCACCTTGGGCCTGGAACGAACACCAAAACACGCAAGCAGGTAATTAGCAGAGTTGGCAGCCATTCGAAACTCTCCACCAACAAGCACACTGAGAGGTGTAGTTGTTACATCCTACCTAATTACATAAGCTAATAATATATGTAAAATAATAATAAAAAGCATGAAATTTTCGTTTTAACTGTTAACGAAAAACTGAGCAATATAAAATTATATGAAAAAGCAATATATACAATATATATCCCCACCTGCTTTTAACATTTCAATCTTTATCCCATCAATCCCAGCTGCTTTACTCTCTTTAATTCTACCCACTGCCTCACGAACTTCCCCCACACTCACAACTGTCTCTTCCTCACTCCTACAAGATGTTATTCCTCCTTGCCCTATACACGAAATCACAGCTTCCCTGTCTTCATCAACATTTAACAATTCCTCAAAATATTCCCTCCACCTTCTCGATACCTCTGACTCTCCATTTAATAACTCTCCTCTCCTATTTTTAATTAACATATACATAACAAGCCCATCAAAAGAGGCTTTCTGAAGTTATCTCATGGAAACTGATTTCGGGAATAGTCAATACAACACTGAGCAGAGTGCGCCCGTCACCTGCGCCCGTCACCTGCGCCCGTCACCTGCGCTCTTCATATCTTCCATGACCCTTCATTTAGTGATGTTTGACTAGGGTTGAAAATTTGAGTCTGATCAGATAAGTCGTTAGTGGAAGACGAGAACACTGTACATAACAATGTGTTGGCTCTGACACAAAGTTTTTAAAACTTTACTAAAAAAAACTGTAAAAAAACGAGTTTTCAATATTTCTATTTTTTTTTTTAATTATATTAAATTTAAAAATTCTCTACAGTCCTTTAAGAAAACCCTTGAATTTTAAGAATGTCAAATTTAATGAAAAAAAAAATCTATAAAAATGGGAAACTAGCTAGTACAGCCCCGAGCAGCGACTGACTGTGTCAAGCTTACCGGAAGATGTAGTCTCTTGTTACGGCATGGAAACCAGTTTATTAGTAATTATGTAATATTATCAATGAACGGATTGCCTAAACATGTTAAAGCCAGTGCTAGCATGAGGCGCTTCAGGAGACACTTAAGAGGTACTTAATAAATAAAGCTACAGAAAGAGACGAGATTGATTTCTTGTATAGTTAACATTCATTTACCTATTGCTGTAAGCTGACCCTTTATATTTAATTTTCATGTAAATAACTCAGTTTGCTATATTCCTATTTTATCTCCTTTTACTGTAACTGATTCTTCCGCACTTGAATCACTAAGCCGTTTTAATTTTTAAAGTTATAATCATTACTGATTTATGTTGTATCTTACAACTAGACTTTAAATAAGTTATTACAAAGACCCCATTGGAAATAAGACACTTTGTCTCAGTTTTTTGGTTATCCTGGGTGATTTACACGTGTGTTACTATGTATGATAATTGTGTAATGTGTATAAATAACAAAAAAGGCACAATACCGTGACTGGAACAATACACACACAACCCGCACATATAAAAGAGAGGAGCTTACGACGACGTTTCGGCCGAAACGTCGTCGTAAGCTCCTCTCTTTATATGTGCGGGTTGTGTGTGTATTGTGTAATGTGTACCTGTACCTAAATAAACTTACTATATCGAACGCCCCGCCTGGTGGCTAAAGCTCTCGCTTCACGCGGCGTGGGTCTGGGTTCGATTCCCAGCGAGGGTAGAAACATTGGGCGTGTTTCTTTACACCTGTTGTCTATGTTTACCCATCAATAAAATGGGTACCTGGGTGTTAGTCGACTGGTGTGGGTCGCATCCTGGGACAAAACTGACCTAATTTGCCCGAAATTTTCTGAATAACAAGCGGCTTTCTATATAGTAGTATGTCATTGATGTCAGCTATGGTCTGTATACCTTGTACTTGTACTTGTAGTAAATAAAGATATTATTATTATTATTACTCTGGATTTTAAGTGTTTTATTGCTAGGGTTTATATGTCAGCCTAAACCCTTCACGACATTGTCTTGACAGAAGATGAAAAAACAATGAAATGTACATATTGCAAGAAAAAAAATACATATTGCAAGAAAAAAATAATCAAGCAGTGCACAAAAAAACATTTGTTATTGTATCTTGTGAAATGTGATGTTAATTGTCAGTATAAATAACCAATTTAAATCTGATATTTAATATGTCAAAGAAGGAAATGTTTTGGTTAAATCTAAAATGAGACACTTTCCTCCTATATGTTAATTTTAATAGAAGTTTTTTATTGTCTTCCTGGCGTTGTACAGATGCAATTATAATTCAACTTATTCTGTAGAATTTTCTCACCACTTTCAGTAAACTACATAATTAATGTTTTCAAGACAAGAACAAACATTAGGTCAGTGATGACTTGTCTGATGTATTTAAAAAACTTAAACAACAAAAAGACACAAGACCGTGAGTGGAACAACACACAAATGACCAGAACATAGAAGACAGAGACTTATGACGACGTTTCGGTCCAACTTGTACCATTAACTAGCCACACTGACCAGTGTGGCCACACTGGTCAGTGTGGCCACACTGACAATTAACATCACATTTCCCAAGATACAATAACAAATGTTTTTTTGTGCACTGCTTGATTATTTTTTTCTTGCAATATGTATTTTTTATAGCAATATGTATTTTTTCTTGCAATATGTATTTTTTCTTGCAATATGTATTTTTTCTTGCAATATGTATTTTTTTCTTGCAATTTGTATTTTTTTCTTGCAATATGTATTTTCTTTCTTGCAATATGTACATTTCATTGTTTTTTCATCTTCTGTCAAGACATTGACAGAACTGGTCATTTGTGTAGAAAAACCTTTAGTTCTTCATACAGAGGAAAAAAAATGTTTTATTGGACAAAATTGAAAGTACATTTCGTACGTCTTCAAATACAATTTTCAGAATTTATTCAAAAGCGAATTATTCGAATAATCTCATACATTTCAAACAAAACTGAAGGAAACTGTGTCCATGGAGAGGTAATTCCTCGTCAAGTGTTGCGAATGACACCTGAGTTGCTCTTCAATTAAAAGCAATTTGGCGGTGGCGCAGCGCTGTTAACTCTGCGATCAACAACCATCTCACAGGAGAGTTATTGAGAATTTAGCGAGCTGTGCGCCATGAATGATGGATGGGAATTAAGTGGTTCGCTTGATTGAAATGGATAATGAAGCGGTTCAACTAGTCGCAACTATTTTAGAACAAGTTCCGATTATATGGTGATGGGAAGCAGTGAGGAGGAAGGAACCAGGAAATGAAAAAGGCAGAATTGGAGAGATGTGTGAATAGGAGAGAAAAGAGGGCCAAAATAAACCAAAATAATTTTCATGAAATAGTTTGCAGATGTTCATTAAATTATATTAAATGTTTGAATTGTGGCATTTTTTTCTCAAGTTACAAGCAAACGTTTCTGACAATACCCTATGCGCAAGTTACAAGCATTTGTTTTAGTAATAAAACTTGTCAGGATATAGGTGAGTGTGAGTTAGTTTAATGGATCAGTAAAGAGGACACAGGAAGCTTCTCTTATACGTCAGTCTGCTGACGACCAAGAAGCAACAAGAGTTTTTCCAATACACGAGCTAAGGAAAAGACAAATCTTCATATACCACCATTAATATATATTTATAAAAAATCTGTCACGTAAGTAAAAGACGTGTTTACATACATTGAGAACAGCAGATACACAAACACTCAAATGTAGATTACTCCTTCGTTAAACTACTTGTCGTAAGACATGAGAAAGATGGGGACATTAAAATTGAAAATTCAAAGCCAACATGAAAAGAACTTAACGAAAGTTTTCAGAACTTTCTCAGTAGTGTTACAAAATGACACGATATCTATTAGTAATAGACATCTCCAGTGAACACTAGAAAGGATAGCCCTTCTAGCATCCAGCCTGTTACTGGGCTTTTGCAATAAAGTCAGTATCCTGTTCCAGTTATCCGATATATTCAATAGTCTCCATGAGGATTACAACCGGTAGGGTACTAACCAAAGCATAAGATTTAATATGTTTATTAACAAAGTTAGTGTCTAGGGTTTCAAAGTAAATAAATGTACATATGATCAGGATGTTCATTAAGTTATGAATTAGGAGGTTAATTAGGAGGTTAGCTCCTACACTGCTCTCATATACCATAAGGCTGTGCTGAGGGCACATATATCCAAATGACTCTGAAGTACCATCAGATACAATGTCAGTAAGTACAATAATACAGATATATGCAAATAATAATATATGTGTGTATGAGTGAGCTCCAGGTAACTCTTAAGACTCGACTCAACCAGTGTCCGACTGAACTTCTCATAAGCTAGCTTCTCTAACAAACTGACAATCAGAACAGCTTGATTGACCAGTAAAATGACCAATTCGCAGAACAGCAATATAACAAGCAACAGCAACACAGCGTCAGGAACCAGGAGATAGAAAATCGACCCTAACTGGGGACCATCAATAGATCCTCCAAAACAGTCACAAAACTCCCTTTCTACTGAAGCTAGGTTCAGCATAAACAATCCCAAACTGTGACGGTGCACAGATGCCTTATCGAATTAGATCAGGAGCTGTAGCTAGAGACCTGAGTTATCTCAAGAGTGTCAATGTGACACACAACCCAGAAAAACGTCGAAAATCACTGTCTAGTATATCCTCTGTGAACAGAGTTACACAGAGTCCTGAGAAGTATGTTTCGTCTCACCACCGAACACATACTCTACCCAAACAAAGTCTAAATGGCGAGAAAACAAGCAGAGACAGGAGAGAGGTGTTGACTCAACGATGTCCAGCTGCGTAGTGCTCTCGAGGAAGGAACAGCAGCCACCCACCTCAGGTGGAATCACGTGACTCCCTCCCAGCAACTAGACGCCGGCAGTATAACAAGCGTAGTGTCATAATCGGTAGTTTGCCAACTCCAGGGCAGCTACTACAAACATGAGCATAATATATAGTGTTACATCCTACCTATTACAAAAGCTAAGTCAAATAAAAGTCAAATAATAGTCCAATAATAATATAAAGCAAGATATTAACGATTTAGCTATTATCGAGAATATCAGCAATATAAAATTATAGAAAATGGAAAATATACATTATAAGTTTATATATATACATTGGGGCCCATTCTGGGGTCGCAATAGTAGCAAACAGGAACAATACCAGAAACTGAAAGTAGGAAAACAAAACACAGGAACTTAGCACAGATGGAAACATAACACAAGAAAATTTCAAATGTTTAATTAACAGAGGTAGACGTGATAGACACCAAGACGATGTAAGACGAGAATGAATCTCTGCAAACTGCATCCACACACCTTCAATAACACATTAAAAATGTGAAAATAGTCACTACACTTTCATTGTTCAGGAATTATAACAAACACAGGACATTAAACTACAGATCTGTATATCCTTAAATAGTAGTGGAGAACTGAAAGAATGTGTGCCAAGGGTATTTTATATTTACTAGTATATTAACAAAACAATATCCGCTTACGCATTTTATTGAGACGTTTCGTCCACCAGGAACTTTAATAATCTTCCCCACAGAGGAATAATTTTGTCATATGTAGTGAGAATAAGTCTGGCCAGTGCTTCAGGTGCTAGTGGTTGTGATCAAAGGAGATTCTAAGCAAATTATAGTGATAGTGTTAGTGGTAGTGAGAGCAGCCACTAACACAGTCACTCAAAACACAAGTTTCTTCCAAATTTCTGAAGCATTTACCAAATTTATTTTCACCGTGGACACAGTGTTATGTGGACACAGTATCATGTGGACACAGTGTCATGTGGACACTGTCATGTGGACACAGTGTTTTGTGGACACAGTGTCATGTGGACACAGTGTCATGTGGACACAGTGTTTTGTGAACACAGTGTCGTGTGGACACAGTGTTGTGTGGACACAGTGTTGTGTGAACACAGTGTTGTGTGAACACAGTGTTGTGTGAACACAGTGTTGTGTGGACACAGTGTTGTGTGGACACTATGTTGTGTGGACACAGTGTTGTGTGGACACAGAGTCATGTGGACAGTGACATGTGGACAGTGTCATTATTATTATTTTTTATTAACACATCGGGCGTTTCCCACCAAGGCAGGTGACCCGAAAAAGAAGAAATCCTTTCATAATCATTCACTCCATCACTGTCTTGCTAGAAGTGTACAGACACTACAGTTAAAAAAACTACAACATATTAACACCCCTCCTTCAGAGCGCACGCAGTGTTCTTCCCACCACCAGGACTCAAGTTCGACTAACCGGACTTAAGTCCTGAATTCCTTCATAAATGTTACATTGCTCGCACTCCAACAGCACACTTCCAGCACACTTCCTGGAAGTCTAAACCCCTGGCACACAAGTACTCCTTCACCCCCTCCCTTCAACCTGTCCTAGGACAACCCCTTCCCCGCCTTCCTTCTACTACAGATTTATATGCCCTCCAATAATAATAATAATAATAATATGTAATAATATCTTTATTTCTACAAGTACATGTACAAGGTATACAGACCATAGCTGACATCAATGACATACTACTATATAGAAAGCCGCTTGTTATGCAGAGCATTTCAGGCAAATTAGGTCAGTTTTGTCCCAGGATGCGACCCACACCAGTCGACTAACTCCCAGGTACCCATTTTACTGATTGGGAACATAGACAATCGGTGAAAAGAAACACACCCAATGTTTCTACCCTCGCTGGGAATCGAACCCACACCCTCGCCTTGTGAAGCGAGAGCTTTAGTCACCAAGCCACGGTGCCTGGTGGCTGTTTCATTTCGTTCCATTCTTTCTAGATGTCCGAACCATCTCAACATCCCTTCCTCAGCTCTCTAGATAATACTTTTAGAAACCCCACACCTCCTTCTAATCTCTAAGCTACAGGACTCGCCTCAATGCTTTTAAGTTGGAAAAATTCAGATTCAGGAAGGATATAGGAAAGCACTGGTTTGGTAATAGAGTTGTGGATGAGTGGAACAAGCTCCCGAGTACCGTCATAAAAGCTAAGATGTTGTGTAGTTTTGAAAATAGGTTGGATAAATACATGAGTGGGTGTGGGTGGGTGTGAGTTTTACCTGACTAGCTTGTGCTACTAAGTCAGATGCCGTGCTCCTCCCTTAAGTGAATATGACTGACTTGACTAGGTTAAGGCATTGGCTTAAGCCGGTGAGAGAATTGGACCTGCCTCGCATGGGCCAGTAGGCCTGCTGCAGTGTTCCTTCTTTCTTATGTTCTTATGAAATAATCTCTCTCTCTCTCTGTTACATACTCTAACCTAACCTAACCTAACTATCCTCGTAAAAACTCTTAACTGCTTTCGGTAACGAACCAGCTGTTTCATACACTTGCAACTTCTATCACATGCTTTCCTATCCACCATATCATATGCCTTTTCCAAATCCATAAATGCAACGAAAACCTCTTTACCCAAATCTAAATACTGTTCACTAATATACTTCACTGTAAACATTTGCTCTACATATCCCCTACCCTTCCTAAAGCCTCCTTGTTCATCTGCGATCCTGCTCTCTGTCTTTATTTTAATTCTTCCAATAATAACTCTACCATACACCTTACCAGGTATACTGAACAGGATTATTCCTCTTTAATTTTTACTCTCTTTTTCGTCCCCTTTGCCTTCATACAACGAAACTATGCATGCTTTCTCCCAATCCCTCGGTACCTTCCCCTCTTCCATGCATTTATTAAATAAAAGCATCATCCATTCCAAAACTACATCCTCACCTGCTTTTAACATTACTGTTTTGATACCATCAATCCCAGCTGCTTTACCCACTTTCATTATACCCGTAGCTTCAAGTGCCTCCTCAACACTCATATCTGGCTCTTTCTCACTCCTAAAAGATGTTATACCTCCTTGGCCAATGCACGAAATCACAGCTTTCCAGTCTTCATCAACATTTAGCAGTTCCTCAAAATACTCCCTCCATATTCCTGATACCTCTAACTCTCAATCTAATAACTATCCTCTTCTATTTTAACTGTCAAATCCACTCGTTCCCTAGGGTTTCTCAACTTATTAGTCTCACTCTAAAACTTCTTTTATTCTCTACAAAATTTGTTGATAGCTCTCCTTTTTACATTCCCTCTTAACCTCTCTTTTTCTCTCCTTATACTCTTCCCTCCTTATATTATTCCTACTTTGTAAAAACATCTCACATGCTAACTTTTTTCCTCTTCCTACTCTTTTTACCTCGTCATTCAACAAATCGTTCCTCTTCCCTCCCACACCCACCCTCCTACATGCACAAACTTCTGCTGAACACTCTAACACTACATTCTTAAAACTAATCCATATTTCTTCAACCTCATTGCCTATACTTACACTAGTCCATCTTTCTACCAATAGCTACTTATATCTTGCCTTAACTACCTCCTCTTTTAGTTTATAAACCTTCACCTCTCTTACTTTCTGATACTATTATCTACCCATTGAAACTCCCCTACCCCTTCTCCTTCGTTTTGGTTATTATTAGTAGTAGTATTACTATTATTTGGTTATTACTGTTGCTTGTACCATTATTATTATTATTATTATTATTATTATTATTATTATTATTATTATTATTATTATCACTATAATTTGTATCATTATTACTATTACTTATGCCATTACTATCATTATTACTGTTATTTATACCAATATTATCAATATTACTGTATTTGTACCATTATAATTATCATAATTACTGTTACTTTTACCATTATTACTATAAATTGCACTGTTAATTGTAAAATTATTATAATGATCATTATTAATGTTATTTGTACCATAATTATCATAATTGCTGTTACATGTACTATTATTATTATCATATCATAGTGTTGTTTCTGGACATAACTGCCGCTTGACTAAGAGGTCATTATAGATGATTCACTCAGAGCGGTGTATGGAGGACCCCAATGGAAATAAGTAAGGATCCAATGGAAATAAGTCACTCTGACTGACTTTTTTGTGTTATTCTAAGTTCTCTACACATGTACTGTTATGTATGATAATCTATATAACTGTATTTGTGTATACCTGAATAAACTTACTTACTTAAAGTTTTCTAGGGAGGAAGAGCCATCCTCGGGAGCAGGATTCAACCTCTGGGGGCCACAGCCTCGAGGACCAACTCCCTTGGTACTTCCAGTCGGGCGTGCGGGTAAACGGGTGTGTGGGCGTGCTGGTAAACGGGTGCGTGGGCGTGCAGGCAAACGGGTGTGTGGGCGTGCTGGCAAACGGGTGTATGGGCGTGCTGGCAAACGGGTGTGTGGGCGTGCAGGCAAACGGGTGGGTAGAGAGTCTCACGGTGTACATGTTATTTCATTGGTTATTTCAAAGCGCTCCTGAGGGTGCTAGTGTTGTCCTGGAGGATAGTTCTCCTGAGGGTGCTAGTGTTGTACTGGAGGACAGTGTTCCTGAGGGAGCTAGTGTTGTCCTAGAAAACAGTGCTCCTGAGGGTGCTAGTGTTGTCCTGTAGGATAGTTCTCCTGAGGGTGCTAGTGTTGTCCTGGAGGACAGTGCTCCTGAAGGTGCTAGTGTTGGAGATGGAACAAAAGGGGATGTTAGCACTAGTGCTGAAGATAGAAATGAGACAGGAAAACACACACCAATAGGGAATACATTAGGGAATACAGTCACAAAAAAACAAGGCAAACACAAACCAGGCCTATGCAAATATTATGCATTTGGTATCTGCAGGCATGGACTTTCTGGGAAAACAGATGGGACATGCAGCTTTGACCACCCCAGAAAATGCCGTGCCCATATAACAACAGGAAAATGCAACCTCCTTTTCTGTAAGTTTTTCCACCCTGAAATGTGCCACTCATCAGTTCAGGAAAGACAGTGCTAAAACCTATATTGCCAGGCACACCACCTAAAGGGTACAAGACGACACAGAACATCCAGACCATGGGAAAACCTGGGTAGCAAAAGCCACTCCAGAGAGAGAGGTTTTTTAGCGCCAGGAAGGAAAAAAAGCTGGCAGGAAATGACAGAAATCGTACACCAACTGCAATCATTCCTGGAGTGGAATCACAGTCAATGGCTTCCACTCCAACATAACAGATATTAGTGTCAGTAAAAAAAGGCTCTCCCCCCCCCCATACCACCAATCCGACGACACTCATCTTTGCAAATATACAGGGTCTAAAGCCAGCGACGAACAACAAAATACCTTACATCCGTGGACTGCTTACAGAGTCAAATGCAATGTTTGCGGCTTTCACAGAGACCCACATAAAGGATCACTTGGACAATGAAATATGGATCCCTGTGTACAACCTAAACAGATGTGATAGAGTGAACAGGCAAAAGGGAGAGGGTTAGCCTGTATATCACAGAGACACTTATATGCTCAGAACTACTAAATGCCTCAAATGATGTAGTTGAAGTACTAGCAGTAAAGATCGAGAATCAAAACCTGGTCACCGTGGTTGTATACAAGCCTCCGGATGCAACGTCCCAACAATTCCAGGAACAGCTTCTGAAAATTGACCACTGACCTTCCAGCTCCTGCCCCCAACATCTTGCTCCTGGGAGACTTCAAACTAAGGCACCTAAAATGGAGGAATATTGCAAATAATGTGGTAGCAGAGATAACACCAGGAGGCAGCTCAGATGAAAACTCGCACACACACGAGCTTTTAAATATCTGCACCAAATTCACCTTAAACCAGCAAATTATAGAGCCTACAAGATTGGAGAATACGCTGGACCTCATCTTCACTAACAATGATGATCTGATACGAAATGGCATCATATAAAAAACGAAATACTCAGAAGACAACATAATAGAGGTCCAGACATGTATGAGGGGGGCCCCAGATCGACAAAATGTGATCAGTCGTGAGGGAGCCTTCTCCAATTTCAACTTCAATAACAAAAACATAAGGTGGGACCAAGTAAACCAAGTCCTAAATGATATAAACTGGGAAGATAGCCTAAGCATCACGGATCCTAACCTATGTCTAGAACAAATTAACTCTGTGGCACTTGAGGTTTGCTCAAGGCAAATTCCCTTAAGGAAAATGAGGAGAAGATGTAAACTAGAAAGAGAGAGGCGCTTCCTATACAGGCGAAGGCAAAGAATAACGGAGCGGCTACAAGATACCAATATATCTGAAATACATAGGGAGGCACTGGTCAGAGAAATAGCAAACATCGAATTAAAACTAAAGGAATCTTACAGGAATCAAGAAAAGCGGGAAGAACTAAAAGCAATAAATTAAATTCAAAGAAACCCAAAGTATTTCTTTTCTTATGTCAAAACAAAGTCGAGAACAACATCCAGTATTGGGCCCCTACTAAAACGAGATGGGTCCTACACAGATGACAGCAAGGAAATGAGTGAGTTACTAAAGTCCCAGTATGACTCAGTTTTTAGCGAGCCGCTAACCAAACTGAAAGTTGAAGACCTAAATGAATTTTTTTTTGAGAGTGCCACAGAACCTGGTAGACGCAAGCCTATCTGACATTACCCTTACGCCACATGACTTTGAAAAGGCGATAAATGACATGACCATGCACTCCGCTCCAGGCCCTTACTCATGGAACTCAGTGTTCATCAAGAACTGCAAGAAGCCCCTATCACATGCATTTAATATCCTATGGAGAGGGAGCATGGACACTGGGGTCGTCCCGCAGTTACTAAAAACAACAGACATAGCCCCGCTCCACAAAGGGGGCAGTAAAGCAATAGCAAAGAACTACAGACCAATAGCGCTAACGTCCCATATCATAAAAATCTTTGAAAGGGTTCTAAGAAGCAAGATCGCCACTCATCTAGATAACCATCAGTTACACAACCCAGGGCAGCATGAGTTTAGAGCAGGTCGCTCCTGTCTGTCCCAACTACTGGACCACTATGACAAGGTTCTGGATGTTCTAGAAGACAAACAGACTTTGCAAAAGCCTTTGATAAGTGTGACCATGGTGTGATAGCACACAAAATGCGTGATAAAGGAATAACAGGAAAATTTGGTAGATGGATCTATAATTTCCTAACAAGTAGAACACAAAGAGTAGTAGTCAACAGAGTAAAGTCTGAGGCAGCTACGGTGAAAAACTCTGTTCCACAAGGCACAGTACTCGCTCCCATCCTGTTCCTCATCTTCATATCGGACATAGACTGGGATATCAGCCACAGTGCCGTGTCTTCCTTTGCAGATGACACCCGAATCTGCATGAGTGTCCACCATTGAAGACACTGCAAGACTCCAAGCAGACATCAACTAAATCTTTAAATGGGCTGCAGAAAACAATATGAAGTTCAATGATGAGAAATTTCAATTACTCCTATATGGAAAACGTGAGGAAATTAAAATCTCATCGGAGTATAAAACAAATTCCAACCTCACAATAGAGCGAAAAACTAATGTCAAAGTCCTGGGAGTGATCATGACAGAGGATCTCACCTTCAAGGACCATAACACTGTGGCAATCACATCTGCCAGAAAAATGACAGGATGGATAATGAGAACCTTCAAAACCAGGGATGCCAAGCTTATGATGACACTTTTCAGGTAGCTTGTTCTATCTAGGCTGGAATATTGCTGCACACTAACTGCACCTTTCAAGGCGGGTGAAATTGCTGACCTAGAAAATGTGCAGAGAACCTTCACGGCACGCATAAGTGCAATAAACCACCTCAATTACTGGGAATGCTTGAAGTTCCTAAACCTGTACTCCCTGGAACGCAGGCAGGAGAGATACATTATTTTATACACTTGGAAAATCCTAGAGGGATTAGTACCAAACTTGCACACGAAGTGTCACTCCCTACGAAAGCAAAAGACTCGGCAGACGATGCAACATCCCCCAATGAAAAGCAGGGGTGCCACTAGCACGTTGAGAGACAACACAATAAGTGTCAGGGGCCCAAGACTGTTCAACTGCCTCCCAGCATTCATAAGGTGGATTACCAATAGACCCCTGGCTGTCTTCAAGCAGGCACTGGACAGGCACCTAAAGTCGGTGCCTGACCAGCCAGGCTGTGGTTCGTACGTTGGACTGCGTGCGGCCAGCAGTAACAGCCTGGTTGATAAGGCTCTAAATCCAACATGAGGCCTGGTCACAGACCGTTAGATATTTATTATTGTTCGCTTCTAGAGTATTATTATTA